>SNQJ01S0084042.1:13632-25997 GCA_010110895.2 Picea sitchensis
TCGCGAGTAGCGAGGTTGCGAGGAGGCTATGAGTCGTCCATCTGAAGGGGACAGGCGTCAAAGATCGGTGATCTCACAAACTCGGGAGCTTGCCGAGTGAAGGTTCAAATATTGGGTGTCCAGAATCACGAAGTCGCGAGGTCACGAAGCGGCGAGAGGATCGTGACTGTCCATAGGAGGGGACGCATGTCAGACATCAAGAGATCTCGCGAGCTCGGAGCTCGCAAGGTGAACGCCCAAGTGTTTGGCGTTAAAAGTCGCGAGGCGCGAGGACGCGAGGCGACGAAACGACGAAAGGATCGTAGTCGTCCATCTGAGGAGGACAGGTGGTGAGAGATCGACGGATCTCGTGAACTCGAAGCTCGCAGGTTGAGAGTCCAACATTTGGGTACTCCAAGTTGCGAGGTCGCAAGGTATCAAGAGAAGGATAGCCGTTGGATCCGTAACACAGGAGGACCGTTGGATCTGAGCGAGGGATCGTGTCTCGGGACCTCGCAAGAAAAGGTCGGAGAATTCGGTCACGGGGATCACGAGGTTGCGAGATAGCGAGATCCCGACAGTTGGAGCAGTGTGGGCCATAGTGGAGTGCGAGTTGAATACAGGTGGCACCAAGGATTCGCAAGTCACGAAGTGCCGAGGAGACGAGACTCGTGTGGACGTCGAGGCGCGAAGGGCCAAGGAGCCAAGATTCTTGTGGACGCGTGGCAGAGCATAATGTGGGACCGCGTATCTCGGGGACTCGCCGATTTGGAGGGTGAAAACTCGACGGTTCAATAGATATCAATGAAATTCTAATATTAAATATTATGATATTTATTATTTATAATCTTATATGATGAAATTTCATGACATGTACCTTAGAGTAAGTAACACAATGAAACGATTACATACAATTGGAGTTAGAATAAAAATTGAAAACAAAAACACACAACAACATATTTATTTTATTGTCTTTTATTCAAATTAACAATGAATAATGTCTTCGAGAATCAAGAATTATTATATTCATTGAGACTAGTCTTAAGATCTCTTGATTGTACACACTTCTTAATTACCATGAGAAAATTAACCATGAACAATGTTTTCAAAAAAAATTACATTCATTCAGACAAGTCTTAGGACCTCTTGATTGTACACACTTTTCAATTATTATGGAAAGCCAAAATTCATAGAAAAAAACCTAATAATATTAGGTTTTCAAATTTTAAAGTATGAGGTTATAAAGGTTTAGTATCTTACTCATTTCATTTTTAGAATAACTTAAATATTTAATGTGAATATATATATATATATAAAATAATCCAACATGTTGATTGAAATAGTGAACACTATCAATACTAAAAATGATTCATAATGTTGTTTCATCAATTTGGTTTTATTAACAATTTATCAAATCTGATTTATTTTATTTTTTTTAATTTTATTTTTCTTTTAATAATAAAAAATTTATACATTTTAATTTTTTTTCTAAAAAAATTTAAATTAAAAACCATAAAATATTTTAAGTTTAATTAAATTAAAATGAATTTTTTTAAATTAAAAACCATAAAATATTTTAAGTTTAATTAAATTAAAATGAATTCAGATATAAAATCATAAAAATATACTCAACTTGTTATATCTTTATATTTTTTTAAAGTTTTAAAATTGGATAACAACATTGGTTTTGATGGACCTTATCACTGGGTAACTAATGACAATTTCACTAAAATTTGGACGTTATCACTTGGTAACTAATGACAATTTCACTAAAATTTGGACGTTATCACTTGGTAACTAATAACAATTTCATTAAAATTTGAATTATAAAGACTAATGAGTCTCTTGTCTACATAGAAAATAAATTCTTAATATTATCTATAGCTTATTATTTTTTAATATATCTTGGGTTCGACTTTGAACCCTTACTTGCACGGATTATATTTTTTTATTTGTTTGTTAATTTTACTAAAAGTTTTACCATACACATTATATTATCATATGTCTTCTTTATAAAAAAAAAAATTAAGGCTAATTTATAGATTTAAAAAAAAAAAAAAAGTAAAGCTAACTTACGTTGGATATCGTTAATAAAGTTTAGATATTATTTAAAATTTTTAATTTACAAATTTTATGCATATCAATTATTATAAACCAATTTATCCAAAACAACATAATAACTATTAAATACACCAAATATAAACATGAAAAAAATTAAGACTAACTTATGGATTTTTTATAAAAAGGTAAAGCTAACTTATGGATTTTTTATAAAAAAGTAAATCTAACTTACGTTAATATCGTTAACAAAATTCAGATATTATTTGAAAGTTTTAATTTACAAATTTTATGCATATTAATTAGTATAAACCAATTTATCCAAAACAACATAATAACTATTAAACACGCCACATATAAACATGCAACTTAACTTTTAAAATAGCAATAATTATGAATTACATTAAAATTCTTAAGATATTGGAAGAAATTTCAACAATCCCAAATATATCTATATTTCATGAATATATTTTAATGAATGTAATAATTAGTGTAAATTTGTAACAAACCTAATATAATTTATTTAATTATTGTAATAATTCAATGATCAAAATACTCAGGAAAGGAAAGGTTACATCCCAGTTGTCCACAGAAATTGGTCTTTGTANATTTTGCCTACCATTAATATCAAAGAAAAACAGAAATTACAAATCTATGGGATACAGAAGTGAGCATTTCCCACTAGTCATACAATCTTGCTTCAAATGCCATTCTCACTTCCAACCACCAACTCCTAGCCACCATTTTCTCTTCTAACCATTGTAAAATCTTACAATTCTTGTCCACCATACAATCTACCCTAGCCACATATTTTATTTTATTTATTTATTTTTTAGCCACCATACAGACCACTTGTTCAAGAATTAGGTTTATATATTGCAATGTTAAAAGTCCTAAGGTTCTTTTGGGCTCATGCAAATAATCATGAGATATACAAATGATTCAAGGAAGACTTAAGGTGTTGGAGAACTTCAAAATTTAGAAGTAATGGATGTTATGAAAAAAATAGGAAGCATGAATTGAATTTCTCATTAAGGAGTCAAACAAAACTAACTCAGATATATGTAAGTTTTAAACCTGTGAAGTAAAGCAATGCATACACATTCTTAAGCAAAACATAAATTAACCAATGGCTCATACACATAGTACACAGAGATTTACGCTGGCAACCCTTAACAGGGGGAAAACCAACCTTCCTTGGTGTAGCACTTTTCAAATCTTCATTGTATTAATTTCACCATTCACCATACAATATATACAATATTTTAGGTATTTCGTAGATACCAAAACCCTAATCCCTTAATCCGAGATTAATTTAGAAAACCGCTAAAAATAGCAAAATCGTGAGACGCAATTGTCGAATCTAACGCACCCACACACACACATGCAAAGAATATAACACATGCCCAATAATATTAAGCTACTTATGAAGGAGATTGATACATTAAAAATGGTAGTAATGGAATGACAAGTCCAAATTCCCACACATCATTTTCACTACCACAACAATCATCAATTTCAAATTCATTCAATGGTTTTTCACCCAAGGAAAAAATGACATTACAGAAGTTACATTATGAAGGTTATCAAGAAGGAATGAGATGGATTAACAAAGTCAAAATTAATTTCAACTATAATAACATACTCGATGAGAAAGATAAAATTAGCATTGCATAAGTGCACTTGGATAAATTGGCCTGAGATTTTTTTTTATGGTGGAACTCCAAATATCAAGTGTTGGACAAATATTGGGAAACATTCAAAAAAAATCTTTGAATGTTTTCAAGATATAGAGGAAGATGAAATTTTCGCCAGATTTGACCACTTGCAACAAAAAGGCTCAGTGGAGGAATATTTTAATGAGATGTATGTATTATCCACCTACATTCCAGATATATCAAACAAACATCTACTTAGTCTTCTCATAGTAGGTTTGAAAATAGAAATACAAGAAGATCTCAAATTATCAGATCCCAAGGATGTCAATCAAGATATCCAATTACTAGATCCCAAGGATGTCGAGCAAGCATGGAAAAAAAAAGCTCATTGAAGAAAAAAACAAGTCCTATCAAAAATTCCTTGTTCCTCAACCTAAAAATTCAAGATCAAAAAGTATCCCCCCTCATATAAGGAAGTCAAAATAATATAAAAGGTAGGACAATAAATGATCTTTCACATGAAACACACCTAATTGGAGTCTAGGGTATAAATACAAGGACAAAACATTCCTCATATGTGAAAAAACCAATAATAATATTATTGACAATGACAAGGAAGAAGAATATGAGGACATATATTCTTCTTATCAGGGCACTGACAATGCATAATATAAAAAATATAATTCAACACCAACACTTTATGTCACCACAATGATAGGTATTTCCCAACCCCAAACTCTTAAATTATTTTGCTACATTGAGAAAACTAAAGTAACTATGTTTATAGATAGTGGTGGTTCACACAATTTTATAGATACAATGATTGTAATGCAATTAAACCTCTTTGTCTACCCTACCTTTGATTTCCAAATTATAATTTTGGGAGATAGAACTATGTCTTGTGATGGAAAACGAAATAAGGTCAAATTGACTATCGATGACTACAATTTAAGATCTATGATGTATCCCATGGTTTTCAGGGGAGTAGACATTGTCTTAGAAGCTCAATAGTTGGCCTCTATTGGGACAATGAGGTTGAATTTACAAAATAAATTCCTAATATTTAATGAAAATGGGAAAAGCTACGAATTCCATGGAATCAAGAGCCCCACCCAACCTAAATAGATTCATTGAACAAAATGAAGAAAATGATTCAGAGGGGAGCCAAAACTGATTTTTTACATTCTTACTCAATGGAAGGAATGTATGAAGAAACAAATTATCTTGAAGGTATTGATAATATGCTTGAGAAATATAATTATTCTTTCAATGCTTACCTTCAGGGATGATTTTAGGGGCTAAATTTCGCTCATGGGATAATTTTCCATGGTTTTCCCAAAAACGAGATTCACTATTTTAAAAATGATTCGCCCAAATTCTATAAGATAAAATTATTTTACCTTAAAAAGGGACAAAATTTTATAAAAACTATATAAAATACTTATAAATTTGAATATTTTTCAAAAAATATCATCAAACATTTATAGTTGACATATGAAGGATTAGTAATATTCGCCAAGGTTTCTACATTTTAAAATACATTTCCATCCTTAAAATCATCCCTGATTACCTCGTGGCCTTCCCCCAACATGGTTAAGAGATCATATCATCGAGCTCATTCCTACATTAGCTCCACTTAGGAGGAAATCTTGCATGCAATTTCATCAACATAAAATATAAATTGAGTGCTTGGTTAAGGAATTATTAGACTATGATATATTAAACATAAGTAAGAGCCCATATTCAATTCTAGCCATGCTAGTAAGAAAAAAGGATGGTTCCTATAGAGTCGGTATTGTCCATCATGCATTGGATAATATTACCATCAAAGATACATTTTACATTCTATGTGTGGATGAACTATTAGACAAAAACCATGGAGATAAGTATTTCTTGAAACCTTATTTGAAATTAGGTTATAATCAGATAATAATACGAGAATAGGACATTCCAAAAATGACATTCATCAAATCCGACGCACCCCCCACATACATGCAAATAATATAACACATACCCACCATCGAGAGGGGGTCGGTAGGGTACGATTCAAGTTTAATTCTTTTATTAGTGGTGGACCATTATTCCTATTATTTATTGCAACTCTAGACTTTGTTGTTTTCTCATTTAGTTACAATTTAGTTAGTTGCATCGCATACTACATTTATGTAGTGCATAAATTTTTTATTTCATTTAAAATGATTAAAAGATAATATTAGAGTATCCAGGCCATAATCAAAGGGATTTCCATTTCAATAGATAAATATCTAATCGGTCCCTTTATCCATTTAATATTGTGAATTTGAGAGATACCATTTTCCTATGTCAATAGACCCTCAATTGATCCTCTCTTTTTTTAATACACTTTACATGTTTATGTCAATTTTTAGGTATAGGAAGGTTGTTGATATTGGGAGATGAAGGGATGGTTTTCTACTTCCTTAAACTCTTTGATCTTCTTCTTGAAAAATGTTAGAACCTTCTAAATGCAGTTTTTATTAGTCTCCTTTCTCTGTCTCATTTCCTTCCTCGGTGTTAGCTAAGTATGAACAACATTTTTTATTTTCTCCTTGTAAACTTCCTATGGATCACCGCATTTTCCCATTAACATCAATTCAATGTCAAGTTCCACCTATAGGTCATGACAATTTTCACTAGATCATCTTGATATTAACATAATTCCTTAAAATGAGTACAACCAGATGACCTTTGAATGACTCCATTCAATTAAGACTTAGAAAGGACAAAGACCCATGTATTGTTGACAATAAATGCATCATTATTTTGTTTGATTCCTCCTTTCGATCATGATTAGGTGCATAGATCAATAGAGTATTTTAGGATTGTAACAGTTTACCAATCAAACTATAAGCCTTTTCTCCATTTGAATGATCTAGTGGTAAAATCTTAAACAATTCCCCTTCTCTCTCTCTACCTCATTTTTTATCTACATTTATTGATCAATGTTCATACATACATATCCATCTTTAGTATTTTTCCATTCTCTTTCTTTTCCCTTTGTATTTTGTCTACTTAGTCACTTTTCTCTTTCAAATTTGGGTTGCGGATTAGGTTACCATCAAATGCCCAAGTCTGCAGACCCACAAGCCTATGTAACTTTACTTAGTCGATTTTTATTTTCTTGCAATCCCAACACTTAGTCATTTTTATTCATTGTGGGATTTCAACCCATTCCTGTCTTGCAAATCCTCATGTTTGTGTCCCATAGTTACACAACACTCAAAATGACCCTTTTACATCCACACCCTCCAAATTGAACCCTTTACCTCTTTTATATTTATCCATTTCTTTGAATGTGGATGCGATACAAATTTCCTCTCTACTTAATTTTTCCCTAAGTCCCATGTCCCACAATCCCTTGTTCTACAAAATGATTCATTCACTTTCGTGAACCACATAATAGCCTATCATCATACTCAATATATTTTCTCATTGCATATGTGGGATTCATCACTTATTACCTTTTTCATTTCCTATGGCTTGTGTCCCTCATTTCACTATCCCTCATTCACCATATTGCACTCTCCATTCCCTTTGTATCACTTCCATTCGTAACCATTTTCCATCCTCCATGACGTTACATCACCATTTCCCGATCGCATTTGTTCCTCCCCACCATGTCGGTCACCACTTGTTTGAACATAATATTGTTACTAGAGTGGCAAAGATTTTGTAAGGATTTATAATAAATTCCAAATCCTACCGTGCAAGTCGACAACTTCAAAATAAGAGCTATGGTGGTTAATAATCAAGACAATACGTTGTACATTTAATAAAGAATTAATATGCCATCCTATAAAAATAGTATATCGATAGCAAAGCCACCTATTGGTAAGAGTAGAAATTAGTGTAAATTATGTCAAGTAGGAGAAAGGATTTGTATTGTTGAGATACAATTAACACTCTCATAAGTGAATACCACAAGTTCTAATGGTCCCAAGCTTAAAAGTGGTACAAGGCTCTCCCTCCCATTGAGAAGGAAACAAGCTAGGTTTGGAGATCAAGCATAGTACTGGATAGCTCTGTACCTAAGGTGATATATTTCAAAGAGCTATCTCTCTAGTGTGCACACAAATTTGATACATAAAGAAGAAGAATTCAATTTCATGGGAAGAAGCCCATCTCCTTAGCTCCTTTAGTTTTCATGAGAATGCTAGGACTCCCAAAACCCACCATGCAATTCAAGAATAAGGAAGGAAACACATTTTTTAAGGAACACAAAGAATGACCAGACCTCCTGGAGAAACATTTGGCCGACCCAAGAGATAATACCAATGCTTCTAATATTGAGGTAAGTTCTTTAAAATACCCCTACAAAGAATTCTCCTATTTGATTTCTTGTATAATTGGGCTGGAGTCCACAACCTTTATGCTGAAAAATGTTGTTTATATTCTTCACTTTGTTTAGCATGAGGATTTAATGATCGATTGGGCCTGAATTATTTAAAATGAAATTTCATTTCAACTGGGTTGTTTATAAAGAACCTGAAAATTCTATATGACTTCTTATTTGATATTTTCCATACCCTACTTCCACATCTTCGAAGACATCCCGAGGGAAAGAAATGTTGATTTCAAGGTGGAATCAATCTATTCCAAGTATCCATCCTTATGGAAACACGAGGATAAATACAATTTCTACGTGGTCCACAATAGTTTTATTGTTGAATTCAAAAAATTAATCTTTGGTCCTGTCACATAAAGAATGTCACTCTAGGATACTTCCTTTCACTTAGAGAAAGGAATTTTTGATACTATAGAGGATTTCATGTTCTAATATTATTTGGTTTCCAAGAGAAACTCTTTTTTCTCCCCTTCTATGTATCTAATAGACACTTTTCCATCGAAGTGTGTAGACAATACAGGTATTGGGCACACTTATTTAATTAAAAAACAAAGAAGCATTTCATTCTATTGACTTAGAGAGTTGGAGAAGTTGTTGTCAAGCATATTTCTCACTTGGATGAATTTGTAGGTCAATTTGACCAACTTAGTTTAAAATAAGTTAAATGCATCGAGGGTTTCGACCCTAATGACCTATTTTTTGCACACATGTCCCTAGTGGAATATTCTTCTTATTTTTGTAAGTCTGAACATTTTGAGGAAGGAGAAGGAGACAATCAAAATCTCCCTAATACCTGAGTTAATGAATCCATAAATGACATCGAAGAGTTATATAGCACTAATGAGTGTGATAGACAAAAGGGTAGAGAAGTAACAAACAAAAAACCCAATTCACACATTGCTTCACAGAGAAGCACTCTAGCTAAAACAAAACCAAAAAGTAGTGGTCTGGAGACAAGAAAAACACCTGTCGAAAATTCAGATGATGGTGTTGACAAAGACCCTATAAAGAAAAACTTGGAAAATTTCCATATTGTACATACTTCTGCTAAAAGAATGAGAGAGACTCATAAAACATGAGTAGAAATACCTACAATTGAATAGAGTCCTCGAGCTATGGATGTTGATGAAGTTATCAAAGAATCTAGATGGTTAAAACAATATTGTTGGAAACCCACAAAATTGTTGAAGTTATGGTTACCTGAGAACTAGATATATTTGAAGAAGAATCTTTCACATTGTTGGAAGCAGGCAAAAGTGGAAAGAAAGACGATTTTGGAAAAGAAGGCATGTATGAGGAAAGCGACAGTTGGAAGGAAGAACAACATGCGCGCATGCATGGAAGACCTAACGATGGTAGGGTTATGGTTTTGGTAATGTATTGTAATGGATGAAGAGCCAAAAACGTATAAATAGAGATACCTAGGTCTCAGAGAAGAAACTAGTCGTATTTTGTAGAGAAAATTGTTGTAGCGAGTTGCTATGTAATATTTTGTTGTATGACCTCTAGAGATGATGGAGGAGGGTAGATATTGAGGGTTATATCGTAGGTTGAGGATCTTGGTGTGATCTAGTCCACCTCATATAGATTGTACCCAAGCGAGAAGAGTTGTAAGAATGCAGAGCCGTAGTGACCGAACAACTATAATAAAAGAAATAAGATCCAAATCTTTGTGGACGTAGCCCAGGGGGGTGAACCAAGGTAATATTTGTGTTATGTTACTGAATTCATGTGTATATTTATTGTCTTTCAGTAGCTATTGATAAGATAAGTGAATGAATCATTATATTTCCTGCATAATTGGGAATAACAATGTATTGCATTAACAAGTTACAATAAAAATATTAGCGCACAGTTCCCAGATCTCCCACTCAATCCTAGGCTGCAAACATATGAGTCTTGTATCCACCCATTAATACTATCTCGTGTGAGACGACGCAGTGTACCTGGTGCGTTGCGTTGTCTTCTAGTCTACCAGGAAGGCCGATAGTTTTAAAGGATTTGTTGGAACCCCGAGCAGACATGAACCATGGGTCACTCGAAACGAACTCAGATAGGACATAACTGACCAACAAATGGTTCCATTTCCGCTAGTAGGAATAGGAGAGGATTGAGTAGTTGAAATACGTTGAAGATCTGTGAAAATATATGTAACATCTGTGGGAGGCAGAGTAAGAAAATACTAAATTAGAAAACAAAGCAATGAGCCACTAGAAGGGGATGTTGAGACTGTGGAATCCTACAAAAGTAGAGATTGTAAGCTAGTGAAGGAAAAAGGAGTTGGAGTTTGAACATAAAGATAACAAAAACCCAAGAGTAACACCTCACAAATATCTTGAGAAATACGTGTTTACTGATTTGCATGAAGTATTTTTCTATGATTTTCCAGACTTATTGCATGAGTGGATACTAATGTTGAAGGATAACCATGCAACGAACTGGATCTGACAGTGAGAGTGGACCCTCGTACAGATTCAACAATTACAGCAATTAAACAACAAATTCACTCGTGAAGTAGAATTTGGCTTGTCAGTATTGCAACAGGATTTATAATAGATTTTGCAGAAGATACAACGAAGTCGTATAGCGTAATAGAACAATATTTTCTATGAGGACCTCGAGGAAGGTACATTATATCATTGTATACTTCTATTAATATATTGCTATATAATAAAGGCATAATGAAAGTGGATTCAAACAACTAAACCTCCCTGTGTGCATGGGGGAAGGGGGGAAGCACTGACAGAAAGAGGAGAAATGGACAAACAAAAGGATAAGGGAAAGAAGGAGGAACCCTTGGACCCAATCATTATGGATGATGACCAGATCAAGCGGATCATGGAAACCACTTGGAAATATGCGTAGCGAAGTACCCTACCAATACAAGATGAATATCAAGAAGAGAGTCGTAGCCACGAGGGAAGGCTTGGAAAGTGATGAGGAAGAGGTAGAGGATCTTCAGGCTGTGGAGCAGATTGAGGAAATTATGTGCGCAACATATGGGAGGAAGACAAGAGTTACAAGAACCGGAAGAGAAGGAAATAATCATATCCATATTAATTTCAGTGTGGAATCCATAAACCCATGTGCGGCTAATACACCAAAGAGAACACCACCATTTAGACAACCAAAGTTCGGAAGAAGTCAGGTAGTAGGAAGTACATCTACACAAGGAACAACAACTGGAGGAGATAGTTCAGGAAGCACTACTCAAGTATATACACCGCGCAAAGGTAATAGTTCAGCGTTCAGAATGGCAGGACATGATCCCACCATCATGTTACCAGAATTCAAAGGAAAAGCAGCAGAAGACCCTGAGAAACACTTGTTCATTTGCGAAAAGATCTAGGAAGCAAAACAAATCATTGATGAAGATACCAAACTAGCGCAGTTAACTATTACACTAAGAGACCACGCACTAGACAATGCACCTGGGACGACAAGGACACTGAAAAACACTAAGATGTTACTGATTAATGAGTTCTGGAAGCTGAGCTCAGAGGATCAATACATGAATGAGATGATAGAAGTCCGACAGAAACCAGGAGAATCCGTTTGGGAAATTGATCAACGATTTAAGAATTTCAAAGAAAAGTTAAAATATCTTATGATTGATATTCAACATCGACACCTATTCGTCAATTCACTACTACCACACTTAAAATACCAATTTGCGACAACAAAAGTTCCAGATGTAGGAAGAGGCTCTGTAGGAAGCCCTGTAACTGGAAGAAAACCAGTACCATCAGACGGATCCAGCTATCGAAGAACTGAAGGAAGATCTGAAGAACTTAACATTCCAACTAAGACACAATAAGAGTAAAGACAAACAAGAAGCCATATAGTGTACTACATGCAGGATGAAAGGGCACCAAAACAATGAATGTCCAACATTCACGCAGTATATGGTAGCAGGAATTCCAAATCCATTACCAATAGGAAGACTATGGTGTGAAATCTACAAGAAACCGGGTCATGATCCATATGACTACTCACTGATGCAGAAATACAAGACAGTCCCAAAGATTTCATATTGCAACGTTTGCAAGTAAATGGGCCACGACGACAAAGATTGTAGAAATATGGAGTTGATGCAAGAGAGGACATCAGATGCATATTGTAAGGTAGCTAGAGAGGTAGTGGGGGGGCCCAGAGGGCCCATAGTGATAATAGTGGAGGTCATTCAATGTAAGGTGGACTAAGTCCACTATATTATTAAATAAGGCCCACTATGGTAGTTAGATATAATAAATGGTAATTAGATATAATAAATGTAAGAGGACTTCTTAGAAGGTTCTACTTCTAGA
>SNQJ01S0084042.1:26047-40038 GCA_010110895.2 Picea sitchensis
AGAGACAAGTGAACAGGAGAGGATCCCTTCCATAATAGGATCCATTGTATGGTGTTTCCCTACCTCAAGGGTTTGGTAATAATAAAGTGTGGTTTCTTTTATATTGTTCCCCCCACTACCTCTCTAGCTACCTTACACATATAGAGTGCAAGAAGAAATGATGACGGGGCAAGCCTCACCACCATTTAACCAAGTTCCATCCCCATACAACACTACGCAGCAACAGTATAATATTGCGCAGCAACCATATAATACCGTAAATCCATACTACAACACAACACAACCCCGATACAATACCACACTGTATAATCAGGCGCCTCAGTATAATGGGCCGAGAGGAGATAGAGAGGGATGAAGAGGAGGACAAGCGAAAGGAGGTTTTGGAAGGGGTAGAGGACCAGTGGTATTTCACAATTTCCAACAACCAGGACATTATGCAAGGGAATGTCCACTTACACCAGAAACATGTATGTATTGTCACGCATTGGACCATGACACGGAAGAATGTCCAACGCTATTAGTAAAGATCCAGAAAAAGAGGAACCAGAAAAACTAGAATGTTCAGTGGGTCTCAGCCAAAGCGAGGGATGAAGGACGAAACATCAACATAGTTACCCACGGAGGAGCTAAAACAAGAAATGACGCAGATCAACAAGATCCACTACAACACCAGTGGGTGAAGAAGAACGTTGAACCAAGGAAGCAGTTCAATGCGCAGATGGAGAAGGAGATATTTACGCCAGGCAATAATTTCAGAAGGAAGACATGCCATTGACTTCAATTGTGCAGCAAAGAAAGGAAGCACCGGAGTCTGAGATGCCTCCATTATTGGATCATACCAACAAGATGAAATCCATGAGATAAGTAAGTAGAATCAAAGGCTTTTTGAAATCATGTGTAAAAGTAATAAATTATCCATCATCTGTCAAAATATTACAAAATATACTAGAAAAATGTAGCATCAAGACGGAAGGAGAACTAGAGAAAAAAATAGTCAATCACCTACATACAAGGAGAAGAACAAGTAGGGAGTTCAGAATGAATGCAAACATTAGAGATTTCAACATGGGAGACATCATACTGTATCTAGGATCTGAAATTAATGTATTACCAAAGAAGACATGGCAATGCATGGGAGATCCCACATTAGGATATTCACCTGTTCAACTAAAACTAGCAAACCAAAACAGAGTCCTACCAATTGGTAGACTGAAAGGAGTGACAATAGACTTGGATGGAGTGTGCACTAAAGAAGATTTTGAAGTAATTGAAATAGTGGACGACACAACACCATATCCAACGTTTCTTGGCTTGGATTGGGCATTTGAAAACTAGGCCATAATCAATTTGAAGACATGTAAAATGACATTCGAGTCAGGTGAATACAGGGTCATCATGCCATTAGACCCATAAGAAGGACAATTTTTTTTAGAACCTACTTGCTTAGACTTGGAGGAAATCAGATAGTTGTACAGAATGACTGTGCATGATGAGGATTACATAAACCCAACTGCGGATGGAATACTCAGTTGGCAAAGAATTACTTCATGTGAGACAGACTCGGATATCGTCTTAGAAAACTGGCAACAAAGGCTACATGAAGTTTATATGAGAAGATGTACGAATAGACCGCGCAATAATATGGGTAGGCACAAAGATAAGGGAACCACCTAATTTCCATGGAATAAACGATTTGGAAACATTTTTTGCATAGTCTGAAGATGTAGTTTTAGATAATCAGAGACTATTAACACTTGATATAGCACTCAAGGCCACACCTACAAGATGGCGGGGTGCACACAAAGAGACAATCACAGACTTGTACATAAGGTTTGACATAGAAGGGAAAAACAACAAGTAGTAGAAGTACGAGGGACAAGGGGAATCAACAGATCACTTGGAGAAATGTAGAATGTTGTGGAAAATGACACCCCCACATGAATGGCCTCATCATTTCATACACACTTTAAAGGGCATACCAACGAACTGGTATATAGATTAGTAATTTCGCAAAGGAACTGTGACCTAGACGGTACTGCAACAAAACTTTACAGTTACTTTTTCATTCGAGCATGAAAACCCCAACATAAATGCAGTGCTTAAACAAATACGAGGGATGATATTCATCAAGGGACCAAAAGTCGAACTCATAACAAGAGAAAAATAACAGAACAAACAAACAGTCAAGGAATTGTTTTCTTGTTACCATGTGCACGAAGACTGATGTAAGGGCATCCTGAGTAGGTACACGTGGTAGGACAACTCAGCACCTGAGAACCAATCCAGAGTCTCGAACGCTACCCAGTACTACAATTATTTGAAGCTGATAGAAAACAAAAGAGGAAATATCACACACCTGGAGACAAAATGAGCATACGTGACCTGGGAGTTTCACCCTAGTCTTGATGTAACCGCAATTAGATAGCAACTAGTTTGTTTCTTTTTTATAAAGAGAGGTTTGTATGCCCAAATGAGGGGCTGCGAGCTAGTAGTAGAATTCTGAGTTTGTAATTTTTGTTTAATTTAGATGTAGCCATTTTTTCTTTTGAATGAAGATAACAGAGGAAAATTGATCCAATGTATGGTGTGAATATTGTTTACAATTCCCCTGTTGTTTGTGTTAATCTTTTTAAGAATGAATGAATCTTTCTACGAGTGTACGTAGATTTGAAATGCTTGCATAAAATTTAAATCTCTTTTCTTCGTGAATGGTGCAAGGTGTGCACATGGTCCGCAAGGAGTGCATTGACATGGTCTGTTTCGACTCGTAAAGCTCAGAAGAAATAACATAAGATTTCCTTTGCAAGAAGTGCAAAGTGACTGTTGTAAGGAGTGCATAGTCGTCCACAAGAATCTGTTACAAGGAGTGCACAGATCCAGAATATAGTCCACAAGGAGTGCACTGACAGAGTCTGTCTCGACTCAAAATCTCAGAAGAAACAACGTAAGGTTTCTTTGTAAGAAGTGAAAAGCGATCGCCGCAAGGTTTGCACAGTCATCGCAAGATCTCAATTATTGTGTAAAATTCTATTTCAAAGAGTGCACAGGTATGGAATTCGATGAAGAGTCAAAGCGACTCCATAAATAATTTGAAGTACAGGAACAGAGGAATGCCAGGAAAGAGGGAAATAATTCTTTTCAAGAACCTTTGGATCTGAGTTTGACAAATTTCCCAAAAAAGAAAGAAGTGCTTGGGAGATTGAAATCTTTGAGGAGATTAAGCTCAGAAGGGATAACACTCTACTAGAAGTGTGGACGAGATCCAAGAAACAAACTTGTAGGAAATACAAAGGTCAAAGCCTTTGAATCTTTCGAAAATATTTTAAGTCTAAAGAAAGCATAGGCTCAGGGAGAGAGATTTGGACTATTCGATCAGTGTCCAGATAATGAGGAGCATGCATAGAGGATTAAGGATCTCAAACAATCGATATGAGTGTCAGAGAAAAGATCTCATTCATTCGATCAGAGCACAAAGAAAGGATATCAAGCATCCGATATGCACGCCTAAAGATCATAGCCATCATATCAAGGTAAAGTACACTAACATTAAATCTTTGAAAGTGTATAGGAGAATCAGACTTACGAAGTACCGAAATCATCAGAACCATCCATCATCAAGGGGGACACTTGGAGAGAAATCAACATTTCGCTGACTTGGGACTTACAGAAATCAAAGGCAGATTTATAAGAACTCATGAGTCGTGAAATCGTGATTTGATCACAGCCATTCATCAAAGGAGGGAGTTGAACCATAGATCTGGTTTCATCGGAAGTTTGCAACTTGAGAAATCAGATGTGAGAGTTTTGGGAATTCGCGAATTCTAAAATCGCAATTTGATCTGAGTCGTCGGATTGAGGAGGGATCTAGACCGTTGAATCCTTTCAAATAAAAGGAGACATCGGGAGTTCAGATATTGGGATTTCGAAGGTCGGGAGAGTCGAGGTGACTCACACACAAATACTCGATACGCAAAGTCACGACACACCTTTCGATTAGTACATTGGTCACAACCTCAGTCACAAAAAGAGAGGGGCTTAACTAGGAGAGATAGCACCTAAATACGTTGAGGCTTAAAGCGTTAAGGAGAAGCCTGCAGTTTCCATATAACCAACGTCTTAATGGAAAGAGGTCCTATTCAGTTGATTGAAGGTCCTTGAGGGACTGAAGAGTCAATCAGACTCGGTTTCTTGATCGATCCTATACTAGGAGGTCATGCAGCCCTTAGGAGAGAAGGGGGGTCTGCATCAAGTGGTATCAGAGATGGAGTTTTCCTATAGAAGAATAGGCGAAGGAAAATAGAGTATTGATGTTCTGGGAAGACTGTTGCAAGTTGTGCAACAAATGGTAGATAGCCAGGAGGGTTGAATATAGAAAAGATGGATACTGAATTCCATGAGCATGGTCGAAGAGGAGGCCACCAGAAGAAAAGTAAAGAAGAAATTGATGAGGATCTTATTGATATAAGAGAAAGAATGGAACAACTGATGTTGAATATGCAGCAGGAGAAAAAGGTACGTTGGAGGTACTAATGGCCTCTGAATAAGAACGTAAAATGGCTTGTTCAAAATTTGTTGGTCAGAAAACAACAACAAGAGTGGAGGAAGTGGCTAAGGCATGTTGAAAACCCTCAGTAACACAGAGGAAGAGCTGGTTTGAATTTGGGAAAGATATTGGGAGAAATATCAGTGATGATGAGGAAGGGAGATCATTTACACATCTCATAAACTGTTAGGAGGGCATAGATGAATTTTCATATTGCCGGGTCGGTAATGATATGAGATCAAGTGAGGATATCTTAGACTGTCATAAAGACAGTAGTGGAAATTCATATTTCCAGGTGGATCGTGAGACGGGATTGGGAGATCTCATAAACTACCAGGAAGGCAAAAGTGAACCTCCAAGTTTCTAGGTGGGCAATGGAAGGAGATCCATGGATGATCTCATAGACTGCCAGGAGGGTAGTGAGGGAAGTTCGTGTTTCCAGGTGGGCAATGAAGAGGGATCATTGGATCTCATAGACTTCTAGGTGGGCAGAGGAGGAATCCCAGATCGCCAAGTGGAAAAGGGAGAGGATATGAACTCAGTTAAGAGTTCATATCAGCGAGGAGTGTTGATGGAAGAAGATCAGAGAGGTGTTCTGATCCTTGGGGGAATTCAAATATTCCTGCCAAATAGTCCAGCAGAGACTAATACAAGAGTTTCACATGAGGTGGTAGCACAACGAGAATCTGAGAAGGAGGCCATGGGGTCAAATGATTTTAAATCTAACTTTGTCTGCGATGCAAGTGTAGGAGAAGAAAGACAACCAGTAGAGACTGTCAAATAGGAGAAGATACTGATGTTTTCCCCAATAGAAAAAGAGGAGAATTCAGATGAATTGCTCAGCCAATGGGAGTGAGAGATGAATATGTTGGAGGATTGGTAGAACAATCCAGAACCAAAAGATGGTTTCTAATAGACAATCATGCAGAGTGTGAGAGAGGGGTGTTGCGCCTCTTTTGTCACCTAAATGAGAAAAACAAAGATGCTTACAAGCTTATTTGGGTTAGCTAAGAAAGACAACAGTAAAGGAAAGGGTTAGGAGAATAAACATAAAATACTAAGCTAAGAATTAAGCTAGGAAAGGAAAAAATAATTAAACTATTGTGCATAAGGACATAAGAACAAGAAACAAACAAGACTCATGTCACCAATGAAAAGTATTGTATTAGTCAAAAGAAAACACCAAAGAGAAAGGGGACTTTGGGTCCCTTCTTCCTCCAAGGGAGGGGTCTTGGACCCTCAAGATTGAGCTCTTCTTACAACTTGGAAACTTGAAAGAAATGGTGAAATAATCCCAAGCTAACCCACTCAAAAGGTGATGTGCGTTGCCTAAATGGAATGATGCTAGTATGCTCTTGATGAGAAAAGAGGTTTCCCTAAGAGAATAGTAGCAGCATAACCTTGCAAATGAATTCCTTGAAAATGTAGTGCACCCATGGCCTTGTTTTATAGCACCACTTTGAGGTACTATGCAACCAACTTTTAGTGTGAAAAGGGGTTGTTTAGGGAACCTTTAGGTCTTTGACCAGCCACCCAACTAAATCCAACTGAGATTTGGATGTCAAATCGACTTGGAAGCTAAACCAAAAGTGGGTGGGAGGCCGACCATCATCATAAATACGTCGTTCTTAGGTGTGCGCAGTGTTTAGCATCCACAATCACGCATCATGTGCATGTGCACTTTTCCTGCATTTCTTGATGGCGCATGTGTGCATGTGCACTTTTCCTGCATTTCTTGATGGCGCATGTGTGCATGCGCCCTGTGTAGTCATAGCGCATCTTGATTTTATAACTGGTTGTATAGTTTTGGACCTTTTGGAAATGCTTTTTTGGTAATTTTGGTCCATGGGTGAACTCATAGCTATTTGAAGATGTTGGATTCCTGTAACCATTTGCGGATGAAATTTCAGTGATAACAGATGCCCCCTGATGGATGAGGTTAGGAACATACGGATAGCGAAATTCATCAATGTTTCTTCTATTGAGAGTATCGTTGTAAGAAAGAGCGATAGTGAGAGTATCAAGAGTGACCCGTTGGAGGGAGAAGGGAACCTGTAGGAACCAACCTTTCGCAAGGTGTGGAAAATAAATTGTGTACAAACGAGGCGGGCATGCCCCATGCTCGTGTCATGTAACTCAAAAAAGGTTGTTGTATAGTAACTGAAGCTGTGTGTTTATGTAGACAATTGCAGTGCCCTCGGGGCAGTTTTGATAAAGGCAGAGGACAATTATGATGAGGAATAATACTTTGAACAGTAGGCAATGACACCTGTAAGAAGTATCACGGAGTTTGTGGGAATTGATAGCCCAACAATGTTCAGAGGTCTTCGGAAAATATATAAAAATAGAAAAAACTGCAATAGTCGCAAAGTAAGACCCACCGTAACATGAGAAAGGGTTGAAGTTGAATGTTATGGGGGTCAATGACAACAGATAGAAATGATGGTTCTCCCTGCGTCTTCCGAGACTCCTCATTGTAAAGGTAATGAGAGTCAAGATACTATCTCCCTTCTGGAAACTGTGATGATGTTGACAAACAGGGAGATGAGACTCCAAGAAGAAAAGGGCTTCATGAAATCCACTAGGTGAGGTTAGGAACTGAGGAGGTACATGGATGAAGTCAAGATGCGTGTAGACTCAAGACTACCCTTGGTTGGGAATATATGCGAAGTATAAGTGGCCTTAACCATTCAACTAGGTCGAGTGTCAGGGGGAAAATCAGACATGGGATAAGTTGTGCCAGAGGTGGGACAAAGAGAACAAACTCAGAGAGAAGAGGTAGGTGGCCTGTGGGATACTCAAATTTTATGGACAATGTCAAAAAGAGTAGGTGATAAGGAATGCCCCAACCAAGGGCGACATGGGTTTCATTTTCCAAAAAAGGAAGAAGGTCGCCAAAGGTGACGATAAAAAGCTATGTACGATGCTGGAAACAAAGGCTTAATTACAAAAAGAATTAAAAAATCAGTGGGCATAATAATGCAGATACAGAAATGGGTGGCCCAGTTTAAGATGGCTTGGCCGGAGGATGGTGCAAGTTGGGTAAAAAAAACAAGTGGAGGGTTGGGGCCCTATAGGCGGGTTTCTATAGTAGGGAAATGTAGGGAGGGAAATTTGGAGATGGGAAAACTAGCAATGGATAAAATGGATGGTAAATGATGTTGTGGGAGTGCAATCAAAATAAAACCGTGAGGAAGTGCCCTGGGAGTCCGTTGGGTAGGCTAGCAAAATGAGGAGGAGGAGTATGTGGCTGATTCACGACATGATGTAAGGCTATTGGGACACCCATCTCTAAAGGTTGAAACAACATGATTGTCAAAGTGCCAAGGGGGGCTATGAATGGGACAACTCATGTGGGGGAGAGTGCTACCGAGTGACAGTACCCAAAATGCAATGGAGGTGACAGTACTGTAGAGCCAGATATAGGGACCCTAAAGGCAAATTTCAGAGGGTGTGACTGGAGATGCAATTGAGATTTAGAGGGAATGATTACATGCCGATGTTGATTATATACCTAAAGGGGTCGCGTTGGTGTGTGATGACCAAGTACCTGCACACATGACAACCAAATACCCAACGTGAACAATATCTAAAGACAATCAAACATATAATCGTTTATTTGATAATTTTGAACATGAGCATGCGTACCTGAACGGGGTATGAAAAAATGGCTCCCCAGGGGCTAAGGATGAAAAATGGCTTGGGGACTGTCTTGATGTAGATGACGGGGTGTTGATCCCGTGGCTGAAGACGGATCGAAAAATGGATGCTCGGAGCTCCCAGAATTGAGTTTGGAAGTTTGGAAAAAAGGGCCTATATATAGCTATGGGGCCCACATTGCCACCTCATTTGTACTTGTTTCTATAGTGGTTAGAGAGGATATTGAAGAGACGATCCAGAGATTCTAGGAGTGCGAGGAAGCCAATCTGGGAGGTACGAGAGTCAGTTTAGTGGTTTCATCCTCCTGTACAGTAGTTAGGTGTCAATTTTTGGGTAGGACCATGCAGATGACCATACGGTGGATTTTTAGGGTTGTGGTCCCCCAAATGCACGGGTGATCGATGGAGACCCATGCACGAATGCATGGTTGTAATGGTCACAGCCGCGTAGGGGGGCACGCTATTTGTGAAAACAGGCATGCATGGGGTGCGCGCCTGTTTGAAGCACAACCGCGCATATGTGCACGACTATGTTGCTGACAGTTGTGCATGAGTGCGCAATTGTGTATTGAATAGGCATGCACCGAATGCGCACCTGTGGAGTAAATAGGTGCACATGGGTGCGTTCCTATGGGGATAATAGCCGCGCCTTTCAGGCAAAGATGAGGGTGAGAAAACTTATCTCCCCCCCCTTTTTTTTTTCGGGAGATTTTGGTGTTTTTGTGATGGTTGATCGAGTACTGTATATGCGGATGCAAGTGATCATTTGGGAAGATGTCGATCTGTTGGAGGGAGAGGGACTGGGCCCTAGTGAGGGAGGTCGTGAGGGATGAGAAGCCATCATTTTGTGGTGCTTTGGTAGCCTGTGCGCTGCTGAAGTTTTTTGAGTGCCCACTGTTGAGGGAACAGGAGTATCTGCTGCAATTCCTGATCTTGATGTGGAGTGCAGAGTTGCAGTGTTTTATTGTGCGTGGCGAGAACTTGGCATTCTCTGCTGAGGAGGATGTCTATTTTCTAACTGGGCTACCTTTTCAGGGAACCCTGCTGCCAACCAAGCCGGTGGTAGTTGGAGAGGGGCAGTTGACTACCCTTGCCTGGACATATTGTTCAGGAGAGGATTTTATGTCTGGGTCAGTGTTGAGGATTGGGGTGATGGATGCCCTGGTACATCGTTGCATGGTAGTGATGGTTGTGAGAGTGTATGGGTCACTCAAAACTCAACGTATCAGTGGTGGGTAGCTAAGGATCATGGAGCGAACACTAGGGGGTGAGAATTTTAACTGGGGCTTGATGTTGCATGCCAAGATGGTGGGACAACTCACTAGGTGTCGAGCGGTCAACTTAGGGGATTTTTCCTTTGGATCGATCATGGTGGCTTGGTTTCTAAAGAGGGCATCGATGTTGCACCCAAGAGTGTTTTTAGACCCGCCAGGAGCATGAGAACTGCGACTGCAGAAGTGGTCGATGATTTTGGTTTGTCATGGGGGTGGGGAGGGTGGCCACTACTTCATGGCCGAGGCTACACAGGTGTGGTGTTAGATGCCACAAATCATATTGCAGTTTCCATACAGTGGGATAGATTTCCATGATGATCCTGAGATGATATTACCTCCGAGAGAGGTATTCCATCATCGAGGTATGATGTGTTGTTTACTAGTTTTTTTTATTTTATTTTTAAATAGTATAGCATATGATTGATATTTGTATGGATGTTGATGTTATCATGTGTTTTTTGGTACAGATGTGGGACCGCGTGGACGAGAGGTTGAGCTGATCTGAGTGCTAGCCCACCAGGGGCCTATGAGACCACCGCGGGGAGAATTGTGAGCAGGGGAGAGGCGACGTCGAGAGGATGTTGGGGCAAGGCCTAGTGATGATGATAGAGAGGCCTAGAGGCATCTTTATGATGAACCCACGACAAGGCCATCACATGCTCCTCTGACCGAGGTCGGGGGAGAGTTTGATGATTTTCGCCACCGACTAGAGGCAGTTCTACAGGGAATGCCTGAGAGGATGTGGGTGCAGATTCAGGATGAGGGGATCTTGGAGCATTGTATTGGGTTGTCGGGAGAGTCATGGACCTTGATTCGTAGAGCATTTGTAGCCGAAGATGCAATGACTGGACGATTGCCTCCGGAACCTGGGGGACCTGGAGCTGGTGGGGTACCTCTACCAAAGGGAGGACCTAGTGATGGAGCACTAGAGGCCCCCTGAGGGATGCTAGATATGTAGTTGTGTATTTGATATAGGCTGGTGAGCCCATTTTTTATAGTTGTGACATCCAGTTTTGTATTGGTAGGGATGAGGTGATTCACCTGACTACGGGCGATGTACTATTTTTGTAAACACTTTANCATTTTTGGATCTTTATGTACATGTGTGATGTGTTTGTTGTTGATGATGTTGGTTTTTGATGTAGTGAATGATGTCTAATCTATATGATGTGATAGACCTCTGATGGTTTATGTGTATGTGAAGATGTCTTGATGTGATATATGCCAATCTAGTATAATGTTATCCATGTTATCTGCTATTTGATTAAATTGTCTTGGGATATGTGTAAATGTAATGGAATCAAAATGTCGAGATAAAAGTCTAACCTACAGGTATTTGTGAAAGAGGCAAGGATCACGGACGTGGTATACATTGTTGAGATGGAGGATGACAAGTTGGGAATCTAATAAGACGTGAAGGTGACGAATATGGTGATGATTGGACTCAATGAGGAGACCAATAATGGCGGTGTACTTGTATTTATTGTTGGTGGTTGAGCCTAAACATATGTCGTTGGTGTGAAGCAGTTCATGTGAAGGCAAATAGAGGGCTCAAGCAGTCGAAGCAAGATTCTGTTTCCAATGTCTAGCTCCGTCAGCGTAACCGATGTGGTAGGTCGATGGAGGTGGCATCTTTCAATAACACGAGTGATATATTAGATGGGAGGTATGGATAAAAGAAGACTAAAAACTGTACAAAAGACATACAAAAAAGAAAGATCTTAGTGTAGTAGAGCTATGCTCAAGCGTAAAATTTCTTTAAGTATAACCCGTTGATGGGTTCCTTGAGAGGATGGCCTTCGGGGGAGGCCAGGATGTATGCGCCTTTAGTCAGGAAATGTTGGATAATGTATAGTCCATGCCACAAGGACTTGAATTTTCCATGGCCAAGGGTATCGTGAGCGATATCATAAGCGAGGACAAGGTCTCCTTCATTAAATGAGCGAAGGTTGACATGGCGATCAAAGGTGGCCTTTGATCATTTTTTGGCTGCTTCATTGTTCTATAATGAAGATCGACGATCTTCATCCAGGGATTCTAAGTTCAACAAATGCTGCTCTATTGGGGTTGTGTCGGGTAATAACTCAATAGTGGTGTGTAAGGTGGGAATTTCACACTCGATGGGAAGAGTGGCCTCAACCTCGTGGACTAAATGAAAAGGTGTGAAACCAGTGGCAGTTTTGACTATTGTGCGATAAGCCCAGAGTGTGGAAAATAACATATGATGCCAATTGGTTTTATGTTTGTTACCCATGCATTGAAACCTGGTTTTTAAGACCTTGTTAACTACTTCTACCTATCCGTTGGACTGAGGGTAGTATGGTGAGGCAAACTCGTGGGAGAAGCCTAACCGGGATGAGAGTTCCATGAAAATCTCATTCTCG
Source organism: Picea sitchensis (assembly GCA_010110895.2). NCBI lineage: Eukaryota > Viridiplantae > Streptophyta > Pinopsida > Pinales > Pinaceae > Picea > Picea sitchensis. Next base: position 37,908 of record SNQJ01S0084042.1, read on the forward strand.
AAATGTTTCCTGTGATCGGAGACTAGTTGGAGTGGTACTCCAAAGTGTGATATGACATGATTAAAGAAAAAATGTGTTGTTGTGTCAGTGGTGTTGTTGAAGGTAGGCATGGCTTCAACACACTTGGTAAAGTAATCAACTGCAACGACTATGTATTTGTGTCTGTTGTTGTATGTAGGGTTGCAAGTAATGAAGTCGATGCCTCATTTACAAAAGGGACCAATGGTGATGACTGGGTGTAGAAGAGCAAGTGGTGTGCATGCTTTGTTAGCGTAAAGATGGCATTTATCACATCGTTTCACGGCATGGATGTAGTCGTGAAATAATGTAGGCCAAAAGTAACCTACGTGGATGATTTTCTGAGTGGTGGACAACGTTCAAAGATGGCCTCCACAAGCACCATTGTGGCAATCATTCAAGACTCTGTCGGCCTCGTCAATAGTTAAGCATCGACGGAGTATGGTGTCGACTCCTCGCCGATATAAGATGTCCCCAATGAGGAGGTAGCAAGGAGCATGGTGACGAATATGTCGACGATCATATCTGGAGAGGTAGTTTCCAAATTTTTGTGTTCGGATATAGACAAGAAGATCGCCATACCAAGGGTCATCTGAGGGGACAAAAAAACGATGTTCATCAGGGAGGTTGGTATTGACCGGTGGACTGGTAATGTTGGAGGGAAAAGTCGTGATAAGTTCGGCAAGGATGAGAGCTTTATTGCTCTTGGGTGTGGAAAATTTTAGATCATATTCCTGAAGGATGACAATCCATCGAGCAAATTTACCATTAATTTTTCGATGACTGAACAAGTATTGCATGGGGTTGGAATATGCGATAACTTTGGTAGTTCGAAGCAGGATGTAATGGCGCAGTTTTTGGACTGTGAGGGCTAGCTTTTATTTGTGATTGTACTTCAAGGGTGTTTCTGAAAGGTTTTTACTAATGTAGTAAATCACATGCTCACGGGCGTCATCCCCTATTTGGATGAGCACTCCTGCTACTGAAACGACTAAAGCTGATATATAGAGGAGATAATCGCAGTTATAGTTAGGCTAACTAATCAACGTGGCTTTGGAGAGAGCCTCTTTGAGATCATCAAAAGCAGTTTGGGCATGTTTATCCCATTGAAATGGGATGTCGTGACGAAGTAAGCGAAGGAAGCCATGTGCATGAGTAGCGTAATCTGGAACAAAGTGTCGTAAAAAGTTGGCTTTGCCTTGAAGGCTCTGTAGTTGGCGCAAATTCCGTGGGGGTAGAATTTCTATGATTGCTTGAACTTTGAGGGGGTCCATAGTAATGCCACATTGGGAAACTATGAACCTAAGAAGGCACCCAGCAGTGACGCAGAATACGCACTTGAGTGGATTAAGCGGATATTTTACTAACAACACCTATGGAAGATGATGTGTAGATCATCGAGATGCAGAGTGCGTTTCTTAGATCGACAGGTGAGGTCGTCTAAGTATGTGAGGATGATATGAGCCAGATCGTGAAAAACGTATGACATGGCTCGTTGGAATGTGGTGCCAGAATTCTTGAGGCCGAATGGCATGACACGATATGCAAAGGTTCCCCAAGGTGTTGTGAATGCGGTTTTGTATTGATCGGCGGGGTGAATTTGGATTTGGTTGTAACTAGAGAAACCGTCCATGAAGAACAAAGCCTCGTGACCTGCGCAATCATTGATTATTTGGTCGATGAAGGGTGTTGGAAAGTTGTCTTTGGGACAGGTGTGATTGAGGTCATGGAAGTACGTACATACACAGATAGTGCCCTATTTTTTGTTAATAGGGAGAGGGTTGGAGACCCGTGACATATAGGCTATGGGGTAAATGAACCTGCAGCAAGTAGTTTGCCAATATCGGCTTTGATGGCCGCTGCTTTGGATGGGTGTAGCAGTGATTGTTTTTGGTGGACGGGTGTGATATCAGGCCAGGTGTGTATGCCATGTTCGACAATAGAGGGATCAAGGCTAGCCATCTCTGTGTATGACTAGGAAAAAATGTCCCAGTATTCCTAGAAGAGGGATTTGTAGGCAGTGAGTTCTTCAGGAGAACATGCAACGCCAATGGTGATTTCCTCGATAATTCCAGATTTGATGGAAATATCTATTTTGATGGTTGGGGATATA
>SNQJ01S0084042.1:46123-80530 GCA_010110895.2 Picea sitchensis
CTAAGAGGATTCCCGAGGGGGCTATTGTCCTCTCCTAAAGATTTTGTTTTTTTAAGGGAGATGAAATTGTCTTTCAACCTCTTTCTGATTCTCAAGATCACTTTGGAGCACGAGAGAAGAGCATACTCAACATTTGATATCCAATTTCTAGTCCCATTGCAAGTTTTATATGTGATGTAGAATGATTGCAACTTTTAGTCAAAGTAATCCATCCATGTAGCGAAATAAAAAGAAAAAAGAAGAAAAATAATGTTTTTTAACCCCTAAGTGCCTATGTGTTTTGACTAATCCCTTTATATGAGAGGGAATGTAAGTGTGGTGCAGATTACAACATGCATGGAATCATCTTTAAGAAGGTTATGGGCCTTCAACATATCATAAAAATATTACAATGTGTGCTTTTTTCACAGGTGCACGGGTTTCAGACTAGATAGAGGCACTCTGAGCGCCAATGCACGAACTGAAAAAGATGTTTGAGCGCAGGTGCGTAGAAGGGACGGAGTAATGTAGTTCTTTTGGCGCACATGCGCATGATGCATGACTGTGGGCCAATAAGCATGCACACAACTATCACACGGCCATGAAGAAAATCCTGGATGGAATTCTCTCAACTCAGTTTTGAATTTGATGCTTTGCAGGTCGGTGGGCTGGTTATGGTACCTGCGGGTTAATTAAGTAAAAAGAAGAGCTAAAATAACCCAAATGGGATAGGAAATTGATAACTCTTCCTAGCAGAGTCACTAGTCTGTTGCCCCTCTTTTGTCACCTAAATGAGCAAAACAAAGGTGCTTACAAGCTAAGTTGGGTTAGCTAAGCAAGACAACAGTAAAGGAAAGGGTTAGGAGAATAAACATAAAAGACTGAGCTAAGAATTAAACTAGGAAAGGAAAAAACAATTAAACTATTGTTCATAAGGACATAATAACAAGAAATAAACAAGACTCATGTCACCAATGGAAAGGATTATATTAGTGAAAAGAAAACACCAAAGAGAAAGGGGACTTTGGGTCCCTTCTTCCTCCAAAGGAGGGTTCTTGGACCCCCAAGCTTGAGATCTTCTTACAACTTGGAAACTTGAAAGAAATGGTGAAAGAATGCCAAGCTAACCCACTCAAAAGGTGATGTGGATTGCCAAAATGGAATGATGCTAGTATTCTCTTGATGAGAAAAGAGGTTTCCCCAAGAGAATAGCAGCAGCATAACCTTGCAAATGAATTCCTTGAAAATGTAGTGCACCCATGGCCTTGTTTTATAGCACCACTTTGAGGTATTGTGCAACCATATTTTAGTGTGAAAAGGGGTTGTTTAGGGCACCTTTAGGTCTTTGACCAGCCACCCAGCCAGATCCAGCGGAGACTTGGATGTCAAATCGACTTGGAAGATGAACCAGAAGTGGGTGGGAGGAAGACCATTATCATAAATGCGTCATTCTCAGGTGTGCGCATCTTTTAACGTCCACATTCGTGCATCGTGCACATGTGCTCTTTTCTTGCGTTTTTTATGGCTCATGTGAGCGCGCGCCCTGTGTAGTCATAGTGCATCTTGATTTTGTAACTAGTTGTATAGTTTTGGACCTTTTGGAAATGTTTTTTTGGTAATTTTGGTCCATGGGTGAACTCATAGCTATTTGAAGATGCTGGATTCATGTAACCATTTGCGAACGAAATTTCAGTGATAACAAGGAGCATTGGGAAGAATTGCTCAAAAATTTCAGCCCAGGAGTTGAACAGGAGATGACTGCGACACTCGAGCCTGCAGTAGAAAAGGAAGCAAACAACATAGATTTGGTTGAGTTGTATGAGGAATTGCAGGCCTCGGAAAGAAGGGTAAATATGAAGAATAGGTGTAGCCAACTTATCAAATTGGAAACAGATGGAGGAGCATACCAGCCTAGGGAGAATTTGGAAGAAGCTGGAATTAAACGAACACAAGAGGAGATGACAAAAGCCAACCTTTCAGAGGAGATAAATGAACAATAGCTTAGTGATGAGACTGCATAACTGGAGTTTTCAGCAGAGTGGCAAGCTAAGGCCTCAGGATATGAAGGCATCAAGGGAGATCAAGTTGACCTACCCATTGAAAAGAAGGAAGTGCAGCAGGACAATCTACAAAACAAGGACCAACTAGTTGAGCAGTTGGACAAGGTGATCAAAGAAATCAGAAATTTGATGTCGAGATCAGCAAAATAAATTGTCAGTAGGAGGAGGTTGAATAGAGGAGGACCTGCCATAGCAACAGAGAAGATACAACAGTAGCAACAAAGGAAGTAGTGAGGAAAATGAGCATATGAACAACTCCAAGAGGAAGTATGGGACCTTGGAGGATCTCAACAACATAGCAGAGGGAGCCATGACCAGGAGCTCATGATTTTCCTAGCTGTGGAGTATATGATTCAAGATGCATTTTTGTTCAAAGGCAATCAATTTTTCATACCAAAATGATCAATGAGGGATAACCTTTTGAAGGAAAAACATAGTGGAGGATTGGTTGGACATTTCGACCATGATAAGACATTTGCACAGTTGAGAAGTTCATACTATTAGACAGGTATGAGAACATATGTGATACAATTTGTGAACATATGTAGAATCTTCCAGCAGGAAAAAGGTAAAAGACAAAACATTGAATTATATCAACCATTTCCCATACCAAAGAGGCCTTGGGATGCAATATGCATGGATTTTTTGTTGCGACTGCCAAGAACGCAAAAAGGATTTGATTCCATATTTATAGTGGTGGATAGATTTTCAAAGATGGCACACTTTATCCCATGCCATAAGACCAGTGATGAAACACATGTTGTGAATCTGTTCTTTAATTAAGTTGTGAGACTTCACAGCCTACCCAGAAACATTGTCTCGGACAAAAACACGAAATTTGTTGGTCATTTTTGGACAGCACTGTGGAAGAAGTTAGGGACAAATTTGTCTTTCAACTCATCTTATCACCCTCAGACATATGGACATACTGAGGTGGTAAACAAAAGTTTGGGAAATTTATTGAGGAGTCTGGTCATTGAGCACCATAATCAGTGGGATCAGATTCTGCCACAAGCAGAGTTTGCATACAACGACTCACCAAACATGAGCACTGGGAAGAGTCATTACAAATACTGTATGGAATGAAACCCAGGGGAGTATCTGAGTTAAGAGACTTGGGACAGTGTGAGATCAGAAGCATTGGAGCAGAAGATTTTGCTGCAGAAATGCATAAGATCCATAGTCAGATCAGAGGATTGGTAAGAAGACTAGGAGGAAGACCTATTTTGAATATCTGGTAAAATGGAAGGGACACCCAATAGAAGATGTCATTTGGGAGAGTGAAGTTGATATCCATAAGCATGAAAGGTCGGTGCAGGAGCTCATGGACAAGAGCCCATGAATTTTTTCCTAGGGAAGTATGATGCAGGAGCATCGTCAGTAGGTACACGTGGCAGGACAATTCAGTGCCTGAGAACCAATCCAGAGTCTCGAACGCTAGCCCGTAATGCAATCCTTTGAATATGATAGAAAACAAAAGAGGAAAGATCACACACGTGGAGACAATATAAGCACGTGTGACCTGGGAGTTTAACCCTAGTCTCAATGTAACCGCAATTAGATAGAAGCTAGTTTGTTTCTTTTGTATAAAGAGAGGTTTGTATGCCCAAATGAGGGGCTGTAATCTAGTAGGATAATTATTATTTTATAATTATTGTTTGATTTATATGTAGCCAATTTTTGTTTTGAATGAAGATAACAGAGGAAACTTGATCCAATGTATGGTGTGAATATTGTTTGTGATTTCCCTGTTGTTGTTGTTAATCTTTTCAAGAATGAATGAATATTGCTAAGAGTGTATGTAGCTTTGAAATGATTGCATAAAATTTAAAATGTTTTTCTTCGTGAGTGGTGCAAGGTGTGCACACAGTCCACAAGGAGTGCATTGACAGGGTCTGTTTCGACTTGTAAAGCTTAGAAGAAATAGCGTAAGATTTCCTTTGCAAGAAGTGAAAAGTGACTGCTGCAAGGAGTGCACAGTCATCCGCAAGAATCCAGTTCTTACGTAAGAATATGCGGCAAGGAGTGCATAGATCCAAAATACAATCTGCAAGGAGTGCACTGATAGAATCTATCTCAGAAGAAACAACGTAAGGTTTCTTTGTAAGAAGTAAAAAGTGACTGCCACAAGGTGTTCACAGTCGTCGCGATAGCTCAAATATTGTGTAAAGATCTGTTTCAAAGAGTGCATAGGTATGGAATTTGAGGAAGCGTCGAAGTGACTCTGTAAAGAAGTCGAAGGACAAGAACAGTGGAACACCAGGAAGGTGGGAAATAATTATTTTCAAGAACCTTTGGATTTGAGTTTGATGAATTTCCTGGAAAAGAAAGAAGTGCTTGGGAGATTGAAATCTTTGAGGAGATCAAGATCAGAAGGGATAACACTCTACTAGAAGTGTGGATGAGATCCAAGAAAAGGACTCGCAGGAAAGACAAAGGTTGAAGCCTTTGAATCTTTCAAAAATATTCTAAGTTTGAAGAAATCATAGGCTCAGGGAGAGAGATCTGGACCGTCTGATCAGCATCCAGACAACGAGGAGCAAGTGCAGAGGAGGAAAGATATCAATCGTTCGATCTGAGTGTCAAAGAAAATATCTCATTCGTTTGATCAGAGCGCAAAGAAAGGATCTCAACCATCTGATTTATGTGCCTAAACATCATAGTTGTCCTATCAAAGTAAAGTACACTAACAGTAAATCTTTGAAAGTGTACAGGAAAATCGGACTTACGAAGTTCTGAAATCATCAAAATCGTCCATCATCAAGGGGGACACATGGCGAGAGATCGGGATTTCGATGACTTGGGACTCAGAGAAATCAAAGGTAGAGTTATAAGAACTCGTGGGTCGTGAAATCACGATTCGATCATAGTCGTTGATCGAAAGAGGGAGTTGAACCCTAGATCTGGTTTCATCGAGAGTTCGCAACTCAGGAAATCAGAGGTGAGAGTTCTGGGAATTCACAAATTCTGAAATCGCGATTTGATCTAAGCCATCGGATCAAGGAGGGATCTGGACCATTGAATCCTTTCAAATAAAAGGAGATATCGGGAGTTCATATATTGGGAGTTCGGAGGTCGGGAGAGTCGAGGTGAATCACATGCAAATACTCGATATGCGAATTCACGACGTGCCTTTCGAATAGGTGATTGGTCATAGCCTTGGTCACAAAAATAGAGGGGATTAACCAGGAGAGATAGACCCTAAATATGTTGAGGCTTAAAGCATTAAGGAGAAGCCTGCAGGTTCCAGATAACTTGCATCTTAAGGGAAAGAGGGCCTATTCAATTGATTGAAGGTCCTTGAGGGGCTGAAGAGTCAATCAGATTCGGTTTCTTGATCGATCCTAGACTGGGAGGTCATGCAGCCCTTAAGAGAGAAGGGGGGTATGCGTCAAAGACGTACCAGAGGAATATGATCTGCATGATATTCAGATCGAGGAAGAAGTAGGTGAAAAAGAAGTGGAGGGTCCACCAATAGAATGAGAAGTGATTGTTGCACCCATCAAGGTAAAGAAAGTCAACATTGGGATAGTTGAGAATCCCAAAATGGCCAGCATTGGAGACTACTAGGATGAACAAACAGTAGAAAGCATAATAGAGTTACTACGTGAGTACAGAGACCTGTTACCCACAACATTTACAGAGATGAAAGGTATAGGAGGAGAGCTAGGAGAAATGAAGATACCACTCAGAGTTGAAGCGAGACCAATCAAACAACTACCATACAGACTAGACCCAGTATATAAGGTGAAAGTCAAAGCTGAGATCGACAGGATGCTTGAAGCCGGAATCATAGAACCAGTCAAAGAATTAGAATGGATAAGCCTGATGGTAGTTTAGGACAAAAAAAAAGGATGGATACAGATATGCATCGACTTGAGGAAGTTGAATGATGCATGCCTACATGACCTGTTCCCTACACCTTTAATGGATGAAGTGTTGCAAAACGTAGGAGGACATGAATCTTACTCATGCACTGATGGATTCTCAGGGTACCATCATATGAAGATAGCACAGGAAGACAGATACAAGACCATGTTTTTGACAGAATGGGGATCCTACCAGTACACAATCATCCCGTTTGGACTGAAGAGTGCACCAACAATATTTTCCAGAGTAGTCATCGTCGCGTTTAAGGAATTCATCCACCAGTTTCTCGAGGTATACTTGGACAATTGGACAGTCTATAATTTGTTGAAATACCACGTATAGGTCTTACGAATGATGTTAGAAAGATGGAGGCAGTTCCATATATCATTAAACATAAAGAAATGCATATTCAAAACATCGTTTGGGATATTAGTGGGCCATATAGTATGAAAACAAGGTTTAATAGTAGATCCTGCAAAAATTGTCATAATTGTTAACTTACCACCACCGAAAATAGTCCGCCAGCTAAGAGTGACATTGGGACACACAGTATACTATATAAAGTTCATCAAAGGATACACAAAGATTACCACACCAATGGAGCAACTGTTAATAAAGGCTACAAAGTTTCAGTGGAACGACGGCTATCAACACGGTCTGGATACCCTAAAGGAAAAGATGGTCACCACATCGATACTATTATTTCCAGACTGGGAGAAGACATTCCACGTACATGTAGATGCATCATCTATATCACTTGGAGCTATCTTGACGCAGCTAGGAGCGGGGGATTTCGATCACCCCATAGAATTTGCAAGCAGAAAGCTATCAGAATCAGAATAGAAATATAACACTACAGAGAGAGAAGGCCTAGCTATGGTCTAGGCACTACAGAATTTAATAGATTACTTATTGGGAAAACACTTTAAGATGTTCACAAATCACTCATCCCTTAGTCAACAAGCTAGTGTTGGGGGGGAGAATATGTAAATGGTTACTACTATTTCAAGAATTTGACTTTGAAGTGATAGTCAAGCAAAGAAAGTTGAATGTAGGACCTGACCACCTATCAAGGGTCACAAACGGAGAAGAACCTATGAATTTAGAGGACAACTTCTTAGACACACAGTTATTTTCAGTCCACATCCCAGATGAGTACTTTACAGATATTATTCAATACCTGAGCACAAGCACCGTGTCGTAGGAATACAACATCGCACAGAATACAAAGTTGGTAATCCGGGTTGCAGACTATCAACTGATCATAGGACACTTATACAAAGTGGTTGCAGATAGCATCTTGCGAAGATATGTTTTAGAACACGAAATACCAAGAGTTTTAACATAAGCACATGAGGGAATAGAAGGAGGACATTACGCAGGAAAAGATATTGTGCAAAAAGTATTGTGCATAGGACTATGGTGGCCGACCATTCACAAAGACTCAAAGGAGTACTATCAGAGGTGTGACGTCTGTCAAAGGGTTGGTAAACCCAACAGAAGGGATGAGATGCCACTTGGACTGCAGGTAACATTGTTGTCATTCGATAAATGGGAAATAGACTTTGTGGGACCAATCAGCCCACCAACAAAAAGAACAGGAGAAAGGTACATCATCACCACGACGGAGTACCTAACAAGATGAGAAGAAGCAGCACCAGTGAAGGATTGCAACGTCGAAACAACATCACACTTTCTATTTGAACAAGTGATCACTCGATTTGGGTGCCCACGAGTTTTGATGAGAGACCAAGGCACACACTTTATAAACAACACTACCAGCGTTATGACTGAAGAGTTTGAAGTCCATCATCAGAAGAGCACACCATATCACCCATAGGAAAATGGCACAGTAGAAACATTTAACAAAATCCTGGAGAATGCACTGACAAAGATCTATAATGTCAACAGGGATGATTGGGACCTTAAAATACCAGCAGTATTGTGGGCCTACAAAACTACATGCAATAAATTGACACGGCACATGCTATTTAAACTAGTATATGGCCAAGAAGCAGTGGTGCAATTAGAATTTCTAGTACCCAGTCTACTCATAGTAGAAATTACACACATGACAAAATGGGGCACAGTACAACAAAGACTAAACTAGTTAATGACCATGGAGGAAGATCGGATCTTAGCAGGGTTCCACCAATAAGTTCAAAAATCAAGGGACAAATCTTGGCATGACAGACACATCAAGAAGAAAACTTTTAAGAAGGGAGATTTAGTATTGATGTATGATAGCAAATCGTTTCAACACCCAGGAAAGCTCAGAATGCATTGGTTAGGACCATACAAAGTAAAAACTGTCACAGATGGAGAAGTTGTACATTTGAAAGACTTATCAGGCGTAGAACTCAGAGGAATGATCAAAGACAACTGAATGAAACTATACAAGGACAGTTGACCACCCACAACTGGAAGATCCACCACGCAGTGAAAAAAATAAATGAATCATAATTGTAAACAGTACCAACAGAGGCACAATGCGTCGAAAGAAGAAGGAGCACACACACTTACGAATACAAACTCGACGAGGACAAGGCCAACGACCAAGTCATGAGAGAAACAAGTGGGAAAATAAAAAACAACAAAATCAGTATGCAAAGAGGGAGTTATGAAAAATTGAATGACGAAAAGGATCGATGGGATGCCGCATTAATCATGCCAAATGGAGACGAAAAGGGAGAAGTAATTTAAAGTACGAAGGAACCGGAGGTTCATTGAGTCTATTTTAAAAGGTAGCATCCTTGACAAACTTCATGCGATGACCATACAAAACATGGATGCGTGAATAAACAGGTTATTGTGATATTGTAGAAGAAACAAAGAGCGAGAGAGTATGCAGAGCATAGAGAAAACCTCGTAGAGGTTGTCGAAGCTATGAAGCACAAAAAGCAATCGACATTCACCACCATGGCACCACCAAAGCAAGTAGAAGCAAGCGATACTACCAGACAACCCAAAGTTAGAACTAGGGCACAGGTATGGTTGGAAGAAGGCGAACATCAGTCGTCGGAGATCATCAATATTGATGAAATCCCATCACCGGATACAACACTAGTGAACCCAACACCCATGGTGGAAGAAACCCAATAACCAACATTGGAGGGCATGAATGTCGATATGTCGGCAGAAGTAGAGGAGCAACATAACTAGGACATAGAAACCCTGAAGGAGGCACAACCAAGGAACACCGAAGAAACTCCGAGAGTCAATGGAACGACGATGAATCAGGAAGCAGCAATTGAGCCAGACGAATCTCAAACAACAATGTTAGACCACCCACCAGAAGGAATAGTAGAAGATGTCACGGGCTCGCAAGAATGGTATTCCGAAATACAAATGATGTCTGCTAGAACCTCGAGCCAACCACTACAGAAGAAAGACAAGCAATTGGTACCTAGGTCACCTCGGAAGAAACCCGTCGCATACCTCGTTTTACCACGTATACCAGATGGGGTATAGGTGGAATCAGGCTTGCTAGGGCATGTCGAGAAGCTGAAATTATAGGAACACAATGTAGCAGACACATACAAGTTCCTAGAATTTGCAAAGAGAGTATATTTACAGACTGTAGGAGTGAATGCGATTGGAGAACCGATTGATCAACCACTTCAGTGGGCAACAGGATTGGAGAAAACAGGGATTTTAGGTCTGCTATATCTACCACACTTTGGCAGAGGAAAATACGCAAATGTTTGCATCAAACAACTGATGGAAGTCACACATGACGGGGATATATGGTTGGAAACGCTCGTCTCAATAGATGTAGAGATTATTGTGCACATCACAGGGTTACCATCCCGGGGCATGGATCCCGTGCAATTCCTCGACGATAAGACAAAGGAGAAATCACTTATGGAGGATATGAAGAATAAATAAGGTACTGACAGGGGGATGTGAGGAATCATCATCAAGAGGATCAATGATGTCGCAACACAAATGGACACAAAAATCTTGGCCTGCAAACTGCTGAGAAAATGTCACAGGGAGGAAGTTCCGGCTGAGAACCCTACCTCTTGAATTTGTTTCTGGATGACTGGAAGGATGGATAGGATCTAGGAACATAATTCAACTACTCATGGCTACTCACATTGATAGCGATCATGGGATGGAAGGAACTGAGTTACACATTCTTCGACACTAGACCTAAGCTGAATTGTGGAGCGAGGTATTTATCACTTGCCATCGCGCCAGATGCTAAGCACAAGAAAATGAATGCAGTTGTATTCGAAGGATACCTTCAAGACATACAGGAGGAAATTTCCAACATGTGGAGAATAACTCCACAGGCTGTTGCACAATATCGATACATCGCCAACTTCAAGGCCACACAACATGCGATGTGGATAGAGGCGTGAAAGGACCCCAATAAGCAGTGGCTACAAATGTGCTACTGTATCACGGAGGGAGATATCGACATGGTTATCAAATATTGGGAGGATGAATGGAAAATTCCAGCCCTCACCTAAAACTTGCCAGAAAGGATAGAAGAAGAGGATGTAGGGCAGGGAGAAACATAGCCTCAAGAAGTCTCAGTGGCCAAGAAATGGAGAATGGGCCAGACAAAGACAAAACAAACAAATGAAGGGACATCTAAGATGGGGACCCAGAAGGGGAAGAAGGATAATACGCAGTCGGCCAAAGAACAATAGAAATAGGCTGAGGCCACACAAGGGATGACACCAAGTCCCAATCCATAGGAAACAGGCTTGAATAAGAGGCCATCCATTCAAACAGGGGGAACATGCAAGAAAATGAAGGCACAAAGAACACCTACGGAATATACTATCATGGAGGATGATGCCAAGATTATAGCCCGAATGGTTCAAGATTGTATAGCCGAGGATTTTGACAATGTTTCAAACCATAGGGACAAGATTTAGGAGGAGATGGCATCCATGAGAAATTTCCTCAAGCAAATCGGGGAAGCATAGAAAGCGGGCAACAACATAGGAACAGGGCCATCAACACCACAGACAGGAGAAAGATCGGAAGAAGGCAAGCGTGATACAGTCCACACAATACCACAACTGAGTGCAACATTCCACATCATACCCATTATGTTGCACATGGGCGAGATCGTAGGGCAGACACCCCTAAAGGACTTAGTCCAAATCCAACTCATATTTCCGCGAATACCATCCAAGGCTCTACACAAATTGCAAGTTAGCATTACCCAAGAGGTACAGTCTCGTGCATGCACATACTTAGCCGAATTACAATAGGCAACGAATAAGCGAGATGCGCTGGAAATAATGTGTGAGTAGGCTAAGTTCAAGACCCAAGAGGAAAGAGAGCGCATGAATGGATTGGAGCAGAAAGTGATAGGAACTTATGAAAATATTCCAACGACTGCGCAGAGGGATGCACTCAAAACAGTAGAGAAGATTGATCAGATTGCGCAGGAAATCAATCAATATCAAAAAGAGATCGAGAATCTCTAGGAGTAGCGTACACCTACCATTCCACCGGAAGTAAGGGAGTAAAGGAAGTAGGAGGCAACAGAGAAGCTGCAGGAGATAGATCAACAGGTTCGCGCAAAAACTGACGTATTCGAGGAAGCAACACATTTGTGGACAAGGTTAGAAGAGGATCAACAAGTCCACCAGTGGGATAAGGAATAAGAAAGGATAAGCACAACTATCCAAGACCTCAAGCAGAGGCAGAAGACAATGGCCATCACAGAGCACGTAAAAGGGGCACAGGATATGAAGAAACTACAAGCAAAACTCACCATTGCGCAAACACAAAAAAAGGAGCATCAAGATCAAATAGAACCGCTACAAGAGTGAGTAGCAGACATCATCGCATAGGCAAAGGAAGCCAAGACACTGATAGAACAGACCCAGGTAGAATGCACCATATTGATCAACGACGAATAGTAGACATGCTCAAGGAAAAGATCACGTAGGCACAAACACAAGCAAAAGAGCTCAAGGAAAAGTTCTAGGCGATCACCAAGGAGATCGAAGAAGCACACAAAGGTTAGGTGTCTTGGGACATGCCACATGTCAGTGTTGGGGTCCTATTTGAAGCAGGCCAAAGCGGAAATAAAGACGATTTTGGGAAAGAAGGCATGCACGAGGAAAGTGATAGCTAGAAGGAAGAACAACATGCGTGCATGGATGGAATACCTAATGACGGTAGGGTTAGGGTCTTGGTAATGTATTGTAATGGTTGAAGATCTAGAAGCATATAAATAGAGATACCTAGGTCTCAGAGAAGAGACTAGTCGTATTTTGCAAAGAGAATTGTTGTAGCGTGTTGCTATGTAAATTTTGTTGTATGACCTACTTTTGTAAGTTGTTGAGCTAGAGATGACAGACGAGGGTAGATCTTGAGGTTTAGATTGTAGACTGAGGATCCTGGTGCGATCTAGTCGGCCTCATATAGATCTTACCCAACCAAGAAGAGTTGTAGGTGCGTGGTGCCATAGTGATTGAACGACTATAATAAAAGAGCTAAGATCCAAATATTTGTGGACGCAGCCTAGGGGGGGTGAACCACAGTAATATCTATGTTATGTGACTAAATGCATGTGTATATTTATTGTCTTTCAGTAGCTATTGATAAACTAAGTGAATGAATCATTATATTTCCTGCATAATTCAGAATAACAGTGTATTTCTTTAACAAGTTACAATAAAACTCTCAGCGTACAGTTCCCAGATATCCCACTCAGTCCTAGGATGCAAACACATGAGTCTTCCAGCCACCCATTAAGACTATTTCAGGTGAGACAGTGCAGTGCACCTGGTGCACTGCGTTGCCTTTTGGTTTACCAGGAGGGATGATAGTTTTAGAGGCTTTGTTGGAACCCCGAGTATACATGAACCATGGGTCACTCGAGACGAACTCAGATAGGACATAAGTAACCAACACACACTTCACCACACAACCTAATAGACAAATTCCAAAAAAATGTTAATAGAGAAGCTTAACATGAAAAATAAGAAAGTGTCTGAAAAATGGAAATCAGAAATTGATTTTCATGGGGTTGCACCATAGAAAATTGTATTTGATATTGAGAGAGAAAATTTAATTCTAAAAAAAAAAATAAAAAAATTAGAGAAAACCCTAATTATGAAACCATTGATTGTTGAGCCATTAACTACAATTCAACCAACACCTACCATTGAGGACATCCCAAAAACAACATTAAGATAAAAGGTTCCTCTAGTATGTTGTTGGCTATGAGAAAATACGTTGGAGATGGAATTCAAAAAAGAATAGACCTAATCAATGAAATCTAGGAGCTAGCGTAGAGTTCAACCAATTTTTCAATAAGGATTATGCATTTTAGAGAATATTTCCAACAAGATCTAGAAAATGACTAATGTTTTTACAAGGAGGTTGTGGGAACATTTGCGGAAAAAAATTCAATTCTGAGTGATACCCATGGAAGAGAACAAAACCTTCCCTCTAGTATTTGAATGAAGCAGATCAACGCTTGCTTGTTGAAAATGAATAAATGTTTAAGAGACATGTTGGTTGAGTTAGATGTCGTGAAAATCAAGAGAGGTGACATTTTTCTAAAACTTGTCAAGATCTTACAAACGAACTCGACAACCCAAATTTATTAATGGATACCATACTTCTGTCTAAAGAGTAACTATTGGATCAACTTGAAGAATTAAAGGTTGCGTTGGCGAATCAGTTCATTGATTCAATAGAATTCTCCAAAGATGAGGTTGAAAGGTGGCTTGTTTGATACATTAATAAGAATGATGACATTGAGGACACGTTGCACCAATTAAGTATTGACTTAAGAGAAATGGAGAATGAACTATTTGAGATAAAAAAAAAACACAAAATAATGGTTGCTCCGATGAGGGAGTACATAAAAGAATGGTTAAGAAAATCCTTGGTTAAGATCACTGAGATAGATCAAGATGAACCGGTTACAGTGGTTATGTGACCTCTAGCATAGCAGAAGCCATCTACAAAAGAAGTCTTGGTAAGAAAGTAAAGAGTTTCAAGATTTCCATCGAAGTAATTCAAGTAGCAACCTTATTCTTTCCTTTGTCATCTTTCATCTTCACTCATTTGTCATTTCTTCTTTTTTGTTCCCAATAAATTATGAAACCTGAGGTTGACTCTTGACTATTTTTCTTTTGTCTTCCAAGTCTCTCTTTTCATTTATGGTCCATGGGAGCCCCATCCCTGTCCTCATTGAAGAACAAATGAAATTTATTTTATTTGTAACCCAAGACAATACTCTTTATTTATTTACATACATCTATTACTTTTTGAGGTTCCCAAAGAACTAGTTTGGGACATAACATTATTGATTTCTCAAGACTTTGAATCTAAGTGTGACATTTCAGATGTATGTTTATCAGAAACTTTATCGTGATTAATGAAATGATCATTTAAAATTCTCTGTTATATGTGGTCCATATTTCCCTTTCCCTTTTGCTAAATATTGTGGTCTACTTTGATGAAAGTTGCGATGGAAATGTTGTCTTAATTTACTTGATACCCTTTTGGTTTACAAATATTGTAACATATTGTAAATATTGCTTCCTAAAAGATACTTGGTTTTTTCTCAAGTATACTTTGCATGTGAATATTTATTTCAAGAATATGTTTGTTCCTCTCTCAAACATTGTATTTATTCTGGTATATTATTTGAAATAGAGGAGTAACACATCTTTAAAAACCCGAAGAAAATTATGAAAATTATCTTGGTGAAGTTGACTTAAAGACCATAAGACACCCTTTTAGATCAACATTCCTTTGCGTTCCTCCTCCTCTTTCGTTTATATATACAACATGTGCCATACCAACTTAACTTATTCCTATATGGGTATGTAATATTTTTTTATGTTATTGTACTGTGTACGCTTTTTTTAAACTTGGCTGGATTCGTTTCAAAGTAGTCTAATAAATTCCATGTTCCAATTTTCAAAGTACTCTGATGAATAGTCGGTTCCATTTTCCAGTCAAGTCCTCATGGGACTCTTTCCAAAACGCACGGAACGGGTCCCATTCTCTACTGTGCAGGAACAGGATATTTTATATTTTCAAGACAATCTTCTATATTTTATCAAACAGGATATGGTATTTTTTCAATACAATCTTCTGTACGTTTACAGCAACTCCAGCTATTTTAACTACTGACACCCACTCCTTATAAAATTGAGTCAATTTCTTATGGAAAAAAAAAACTACTGACACCCAGCCGTGATTTACTTCTTTGACTACCTGCATACATTCAGTGAGGGCGGAAGGACTGGAGTTGTACGCAAAATTTGTTGAACGAAAATACATGTACACCATACCTGCGATCAATGCGCCGGCCTTTCCTGCCCAGCGAAATGACTCTCCATTGCTTAAATCATTTGACGTCCTTTCGAGTTTCAGTGCACCTCTGCCCAACGCTGAAATTTTTTACTCACCTTTCATTTTATGCTTTACCGAAATTTATATATCAGTGAGTTTTTTAAGTTTATCTACCATGTCAACTGCCTTGGATCTCTGTCATAAAGCATTTCTCATGTTGGATAAATTAACACAGCCGACTCGCAGTTGGAGAACGCCTAAAGGTATCGGCCACTGAAACGCCGTCATGCTAGTTGAAACGACGCTCAGCTTTCACTGCGTCCAGCTACTATTGCTGTAGTTACCACGGCTTCCAGTTAGAAACGCTTAATCTCAAGTAACGTGGCAATGTAAAGTTTTATACATATTATTTTTTCTTAATCAGTTAACCTGTCAATCAATGGTTAAAGAAGTAATTTTTTAATCATATTAAGTAAATGTGAAAAAGTAAACAAGATAAAGGAAGTATTCAGAAATGCAAGGGAGTTATGAGCATTAAATTTCATCCATTGATTAGAAAGTACGACTAAGAATATGTCAGCATCTTCAATTGTTAGCCATAAGATTAAAATTTTAAATTAAAAGGTGATTAATTGTGCCCATTGTCAATAGGTGTACGCCTTTAGGCTTAATTATTGAACTATTGTCCATCACACTGAATGGAGGGCGAAGATCATTATACTCATGTAAATACATGTTAATCTAATAAGCAATTTAAATAGGTATTGTTTAACTGTTTTATGTTTGGGGGATATAAATCTGTATGAAATCACAATTTTCAATTCTTTAAGTTGCATTTTTGAATGTATATTAGATTAACATGTAAAGACATGTTAATCTAATTTGCAATTTAAATAGGCATTGTCTAACTGTTTTATGTTTTCGGGGACATAAATATGCATAAAATTACAATTTTCAGTTTTTTAAATTGCATTTTTGAATGCAGAAAATGGATTTAGTTTGTTGAAGAACCCCTAGAATACTTTAATTATACAAAATTAACCATTCAAATTTACTTATCCAATAATTTCTCACCAAATTTTAAGAAAATATCATCAAAATATTCTTAAAAAAAAAAAAACCTAAAACAGTTAGATTACTCTATTTAAATACCTTTTATATAAGAAATATTAAAAAAAAACAATTTTGAAAAAAATAATTAAAACAGTTAGACTACTCTATTTAAATACCTTTTATACCGGAAATATTTAAAAAAAAAAAAATTAAAAAAAATATTTATATGTTTGAAAAGATTAAACTTATAACAGTTAGACTACTCTATTTAAATACCTTTGATAGAGGAAATATTAAATAAAAAACCAATTTTGAAAAATATGATTTATATGTTTGAAAAGATTGAAGAAAAACTTTCTAAAATTTTATGGTTTTGAGAGTGAATAGATTAGGGAGGTTGGATATTATTATAAATATTTTGAAACTGAGTTTTAGGAATTGTGTATGGTATTGCTTTACTATGAAACTTGCCAATTTTAACATTATTGATTCTTTTTATGATATCTATGATAAAAATAAACATTTTTATGATATTTATAAAAAAATATATATATGATCTTTTAGATTGGATTAATCACATCCTATCATATTTTAATTTTTTCCTTTCCTTTTTTTTGGTTTTTTAAGTAAAAGTGGGACCTTTCTATTAAAGCTTTATTCAAAAAGAGGATACATAGCAGATAGGAGCCAGGTGTCCTGCCTGTAAAGGAAACCAGGACACCTGGCTATCACACTGTAACAAGTCTAAAAATTATGGAAAACATAGAGCCACCCTGCCCGTCAGAAACCAAGGGGTATATTCTTAACTAACAACAGTTTGATAGTGGAGTTTTTAAGGCTATCCAGACTAACAACTAGAGGACTATTGTCCTGAGAAAGTAAAACAACAAACATAAAGAAAAACATGCAAACTCTAAGACCTTTTATCCGAGGCTCGCCTTGTCGTCCTGCGCTTCTGCTGCACGAGATGGAATGGCGAATAGATGTGCACAGGTAGGACATAGTCGCTTGGGTGAATCGCTGGAGTAAGCTGCGTACAACATGTCCAGGCGCTGGCTTGCGCAGACCGCTCTGAAGATTTGGTCTTCGACTAGGCTTCTGAGTTCAAAGATAAGCTGCAACTGCTCCGGGAGCAAAAGAGGTGGCGAGGGTGGCCTCATCTGCTTGTCATCACTTCCCAGACATTCTGCATCCTAGGCTGCACCGGCGTCCATCCATTGCTCCTCTTCTATGATGCAGGGTTCTGGGCCTGGGTCCGAGGAGGCTTTAACACAGGAGTCGGAAGAGGTTCTGCCAGGAGGAGTAATTCCAGAGTGGAAGACACGGGCGTGGGGGTCCCAATCATCCGGGAAGGTGACCATTTTCGTGTTCAAAAAATTCGGTGGGAGTTGAATGCTTGAATCCTCTTCCACGATTGTGCTAGGAGGTGAATCTGCTGCCCGAATTGCCTGCCGTCGACGCCGTCTGGCTAGGGTCACTGCACTCTGAAATTATCTGTGTCTTTTCCGTCTAGAGGCGGTTGCATACCAGCCAGCCCCTCTACGTGGTCGCCCCCTCAAGCGCGGCATAGCTGGAACGGAGGTGGGAGCCAAGTCGTCGGGAACTGGATGGCAGCTTCGCTGCACAGAAGGTTGTTCGAGCACAATGGAGCCCTCGAGAAGGTTGATGGGCAAATAAACCACTATAAACGCCATTAAAGCCCCGAGCTTAATGCTCTGGCTGGTCGGACCATTGGCGCTCGTGCTGAGTAGCTTCATGTTACGGAGATGGATGGAGCTGACGCTCACAATGAATCACGGAATGTGTGGGGAGGATGGGTAATAAAGGCCCCCCGCCTCCCCTCGCCACCTCCCCTTGCCACCTCGCCTCACCTTCCTGGACACATGTCACCCCATCCGGGGTTCCTCCTTCCCTTTTTTAATCACATAACAATTTCTTTTTAAATTTTTGTGATGATATTTTTAATGATATAAATATTCTATACAATAACTTTTTAAAAAACTATTTTGCATATTAATTATGTATATTTAGCGAAATCACTAAAATATACATGTCTTAAGTTTTAATCCTTTTTTAATCACATAACAATTTCTTTTTAAATTTTTGTGATGGTATTTTTAATGATATAAATATTTTATACAATAACTTTTTAAAAAACTATTTTGTATATTAATTATGTATATTTAGCCAAATCACTAAAATATACATGTCTTAAGTTTTAATATTGTAATTTTTTTTTTAAATGTAGGTTTTTATATTTATTTATTAAAATATAGGTTTGGGTGATTAAATTGGTTAATTAATTCATGGATCTTTCCAACATGTAGAATGGGAAAAACATAAATGGTTTATGGTTTTGTTATACATATTTATAATGGGAAAAACATAAATGGTTTATGGTTTTGTTATACATATTTATAGAGTGTTAGGTTTAGAGGAAAACAAAGTGTTTTAACATACGTTTCTTTGGAATTTTTATGTTGCTACTAAATGCTCTTGTTGAGAACATAAAGACTCTCCAATATATTGTGACCATTTAGTTGTTGAATAATACATTAAGTGTGCTTGAGAGTGTGAGGTTTTTCTCCAGGAAACGTTTCTCTAGAAAATCATTCTATAATGGTTTGTTATTTCTTTCATTTGTTTTATGCTTACCATCTAAAATGGCTTGTTTAAAGTTTTTTGCACATTCTTTTGTCATTGGTTAGTGTAGGAAGTGTATTCTGCACCTTTACTTCCTTTCACTTGCTATCATAATTTGATCACATTGGATCCAAGGTGTTAGGGCCAAGGTATTTTTACCTAATATTGGCTTGAGGGGGAGATTTTGTAGAAGGAAATCTTGTTGCAGGGAAATGGTGAGCATGTCTAGATTAGAAATGGAGAAGTTTAATGTCACTAAATTTGAGTTGTGAAAGTTCAATATGGAGGATATTCTCATAGATCAAGACTTATGAGTTGTATTATCTATCACCAAATCCGCTAGTATGAAAGATGATGAGTGGGTGGTGCTAGAGAAAAAGGCGGCTAACCTTATCAAGATTTGTTTGGTTGTTTCAGTATGATTGAATGTTTTTGAAGAAAAAGTAGCAAGAACTATTTAGAAGAAGATGGGGGATGTGTATTTCTTAATAAAAAAATTATATCAAAGAAGTTCTATGTCTTGAGATTGTGTAACATCCCTAGTTTTAATCCCCACAAATTATAATGTAATTGTATAAATGTGATTTAGGCTGGTGAGCTGATATGTTTGGGGTGAAGAGTCCATATAGATCACTATGGTCAAGGGTAGAACTATGTATTATGTACATTGAAATAATTAATAAAAACAATAATCGCTAGTTGTGATACGAGATGGATGGTAACGACGGGAAATTGTGAGTCCACAAGAGAGGGGCCTAAATGGGGATCCAAGGGGAGACCCATGTTATTTTACTAAGTTAATATATCATTACCTTCTAATCCTCCCTTTGACTTATTAGACATTCAATCACTGAAATCACGTAAGGGGATTAGTATGTGCAAATATCTCATAGAGTTATATATTTCATGGGTTGGGTACAAGCGAGCACAGGGGAAGTGTGAGAGTTAAGAAATCGTTTTGGGGAAGAGTGAGAGTCAACATGTATTGGAGAAAAGGAATTTCAAATGGAAAAAGAGGACAATTTTTTACATGTTGATTTTGGGCAGCAAGAGAAGAGCTAAGTGTTGGGAAGAGCACCAACCATGATGTGCTTGAAGGAAACCATTATTGGGTTATATTTATGTTGGAAATGTGGCTTGTGTTACTATAAAATGGGTTGTGTTCTCATGGAACATTTTTCATTTTGAGGAAATAGCTCAAGAGCCTTGCAAAGGCTACTGTGAGTACTCCTAGTTGGACATTTCCAGTCAACGATTATGTGCCTCCCATCCTTCTTAATGATATGAAGTTTTAGATTGGTCCCATGGTTCGTCTAGAGTTGTCCAACAAAATCCCCAAAACACCAGCATATCAATCCTCTACCAACGCTGAGGAAGGTTTGATCCGGATTTATTAGTGGAACAAAATGAAAACATAGATATATAATATTAATGCATATACAAGGTGAATAATAAAAGAGATACAATAAAACTTGACTTCTATTAAATAATAAATATGTTGAACTTCTAAAATGAAAAATAAAACAAGCTTGATAGAAATGTGGCAGCTCATCTCTGAGAAGAGATGTGATGGCTATGCTCATTCACAAGATGATGAGTACAATGAGGCTCCAAAATATTTTTTATATCAAACATGAATTCCAAAACCCTAGACATCCAAAAACTTAACATGAGGAGATGAAGTGCAAAAATTCATGTGGGCCCTGTTAGGGTAACTTGGTACATCAACTTCCCGGGGTCGTAACTTTTTCATACGATCTTCGTTTTAGGCATATGATAGCCCTTTGAAAAGGTATATTTGAGGATTACACATTCACACCATAACCTTGATTGTAGTGTAAATATGGCGGGCCCAAAAAATGTTTTTTAAGGCTTCAAAATGGTCGTGAAAGTTTAGGACTTGAAAATCTAGAAAACATTTGTCAAGATGAAAACTAAAACTACGAAGATGAAATATGTATGTGAGCTAGTTGGAATAGGTGGGTGGCCACTGATATCCACCTAGATCAATATTTCCCCCTTAGGAATAAATGTTCTCCATTGCGTTGAGTTCCCCATCAAATGAGGAAATTTCAATTGAATTTGGGCCCGAGTGAGCCACTTGCCGTGGTGCAGGATTAGCTCTACTTTGACAATACAAGAAAGATGAAACTTCTATTGACGAGTGCCCTTGAACCGTGTGTCCATGATATTATGAGTGGATTCATGTTCCATGCATTCAGGGTTGAGATTTATTGGTGTCGATTGTTTTTCTACCTCACAAGTGTTCAATAATGGTGGAAAGTATGGACAAAGGAGATCCACATTAAACATTAGGTGCAAGCAAAGGAAGGGGGTCATGTTGAGCTCAAAATAATTGTCACCCATAACCTTGGTGATGGTATATGTCCCATAGTGGAGTGGACAAAGCTTTTGATGGGGTCCTATAAAGCGTTCTTTCTGCAAGTGCAACCAAAATTTATCTCCCACCTAAAACTTGTGTTGCACCCGATGTTGATCATGGAGTTGCTTGTACTTGGAATTGGACTTTTGCAGAATATCCTGAACATGTTGGAAGATGTGTTGGATTTGTTCAATGAACTGGGTGGCTTTGTCAGCTTTGCTTTGTGCATGGGACAATTTTTTCTGTGTTTTATGCATGGGATGATTTTTTCTGTGTGGACACAAGGGGTAGTGAAACATCTATGGGACCTAATGGTTGAAATCCCAACCCCATATGAAAGGGGATGTGGTTGATTGAGATATGTATGGCTCTTTTGTAACTGTGTTGAACATATGGAAGGCTCTCATCCCATGTACATGGTTGTTTGGAATTGCACATGTGCAAAATATGCATGAACATCATGTTGAAAACCTCAATTTATACATCCATTTGTGGATGGAAGGTTGTGGATTTGGTGAGCTTGGTGTCCAGTCGTCACCATAGGCTCAATTAGAATGTGTTGAGGAACCATCTATCCTGATTAGAGACGATGGTTTGTGGTATCCCAAAATGTACCCACACTCGTTCGAAGAAGAGATTGGAAGTGGCCTCTGTTGTGATGCTCTTCTTGCAGGTGATTAGAATCACCATCTTGAAAAATCAATCAACAACCATGAAAAACACAGTCATTTCCCTGCTAGTTTGAAGGAAGGTCTGACATGTAGTCCATCGAGATGGATTCCCAAGGCCTGCCTGGAGTAGCTAGAGGGGTTTACATGCCTTGTTTCTTAATGGTCGGTTTGGCAATGACGCAAGTCGTGCAAGACATAATATACTTTCTAACATCTCGTTGGAGTTTCAGCTAATAGAAATGTTTGTGCAACACTTCCATTGCCTTCTCTACGTCGAAGTGTCCTACCACCTGACTGTAGTGAGCTTCGTAAATCAGCTTCACTCGCTCACTTGATGGAATGCAGACATGGCCCAGATGGCACAACAACCTATCCTCCAGATGAAATTCAATGACAATTGTGTTTGTGCCCAACATATGGTAGGTAGTGGTGAAGTTAGGATCTCTCTCATAGAGTTGGGGCCATCCGAAGGTCTCATGTCGATAAGACTGTAGCATCATGGTTAGTGCGGAAAATGAAGGTCGGATGATGTAGTTAGCGATGTGGTTGGTTCTCCCTGTCTAATACTTGATGTTGAGATGGAACTGTTGCAAGTATGTGGACCACTTATGATGGTGGTCATTCTCCAATTTTCCTTGTGTCTACATGAATTGCAAAGGCTTATGATTAGTGTGGATGATTATCTCCTTCCCAAGAATGTAATGCCTCCACTGGCAGAAGGATTGTACAATGGAGTACATGTATTTATCGTAAGTGGGGTACTTACGGAAAATATCTGATAGTGTATCACTATGACAGGCCACAAGATGTCCATGCTGAGTGAGAACTACAGCCACAACATAATCTGAAGCATTTGTCTCAATCTCAAACGGTTGCTATAGGTTAGGTAATGAGAGAATTAGGGTTGATCATAAGAACTTCCTCAAATTATCAAATGCTTTTTGTTGTGACTAGCCCCACATGAATTTTTCCTTGCCACTGTCCCTGGTCAACCACATGAATTTGTTATACAACATCGTATAGACCAACCAAGTTCAATTAAGTTTATATATTGCAATGTCAAAAGTCCTAGGGTCCTTTTGGGCTCATGCAAATAATTATGAGATATACAAATGATTCAAGGAAGACTTAAGGTGTTGGAGAGCTTCAAAATTTAGAAGTAATTGATGCTATGAAAAAAATAGGAAGCAGGAATTGAATTTCTCACTAAGGAGTCAAACAAGACTAAATCAGATATCTGTAAGTTTTAAACATGTGAAGTAAAACAATGCATACATATTCTTAAGAAAAACATAAATTAATCAATGGCTCATACACATAGTACACAGAGATTTACATTGGAAACCCTTAACCGGGGGAAAACCAGCCTTCCTTGGTGTTGCACTTTTCAACTCTTCATTATATTAATTTCACCATTCACCATACAATATATACAATATGTTAGGTATTATGTAGCTACCAAAAACCTGATCCCTTAATCCGGGATTAATTTAGAAAACCACTAAAAATAGAAAAATCGTCGGACGCATTGTCGAATCTAACGTGCCCACACACACACATGAAAAGGATATAACACATACCCAACAATATCAAGCTACTTAAGAAGGAGATTTATGAATTAGAAATGGTAGTAAGGGAATGACAAGTCCAAATTCCCACACATCATTTCCACTACCACACCAATCATCAATTTCAAATTCATTCAATGGTTTTGCACTCAAGGAAAAAATGGCATTACCCAAGTTACATTATGAAGGTTATCTGACGGCAAACGCACCACCCACGGCACGTCCGCTTCCTCGAGACCTTCTTTCTCCTCGGCCCGAAGAACTCGAATGTTCTTCTAATTCCCTATCAGGAATTCTTCACCCATAGCGACTCTTCAATGATCTCCCTCAACGGTCGGGAAATCGAAATTTGCGACTTCACGAATTCTATGTTCGCGTACCTTATGCCTCACGATTCCCTGAAACTCGATGTGGGTCAATCGTTGACTTTCTCCCCTCTGTTATAATAGTTCTCCCTATCGAGAAATTTCTACTCACAATGTCAACTAATGGANGGAATATCCAACCTCTGAACCCCGATGTACCGATGCTCTGAGGCACACGTGTGGATAGACTCTTCCACCTTCCATCGGGATTTCGGGATTCACGGGATCGCGAATCCTGATGTCAAAGGACTCGGGACTTCCCTTTTCCCGATCCTCGATATTCCGCCACCTGTCTCCCACTAAATCCGGGTGTGGTCCACACGACCCTTCTGTCGAAATATCGCGTATCGTGATTCCAACATGCAAGAGTTTCTTACCTCCGGAAACTCCGATGTGTCGAACCCCGACTCCTCGGAATCTCCTGACACGCATCCTCCACAAAAAATGGTTCTGATCCTATCGGGATATCGCTACTCGCGATATCACGGTCTTTGTTGCAATCCCTTAGAACTTCAACTCACGTTTACCTGATATGCGATGTCATGTGCAGATCCAACGGTTGCTTTTGCCTCGAATCGACGGCTCTGCTCCCTCCTTAGTTTCAAACCCTCGGATGCTCTGGTCGTAAACCCCTTTCTCCTCCGCAAGATCCTATGGCCCTTGGGACTTCATGAAATCTTCTCAAAGGATTTCGACCGTCTATCCTTCCTCGGATGATTTCTGCACAATGAATCAAGTGCTTCTTTCACAAAGGCTTGGCTCCTGCTTGCCAACCTACGATGCTTCCTTCAGAATTCCAATAGAAGCTTCCCCTGCACTTATCCTCCGATGAATTCGAAGGTCTACTCCTCCTGAGCTTGTTCTCGACTTCTCAGTCCTCCTGAGAACTTCTTGCACGCACTCCTTGCGACAAATCTTCAACAACGTCTAGGTGTTGA
This sequence comes from Picea sitchensis, assembly GCA_010110895.2. Classification (NCBI taxonomy): domain Eukaryota; kingdom Viridiplantae; phylum Streptophyta; class Pinopsida; order Pinales; family Pinaceae; genus Picea; species Picea sitchensis. Next base: position 70,948 of record SNQJ01S0084042.1, read on the forward strand.
AGGCAATCGAACCTGCACACTCCTGCAGCAGAAATCTTTTGGAACTTTGCTCAGGTTCACAATCCCGAGGCTTTTCCTTGGCCTACGCACTCCTTGCACGACACTGTGCCTAAATGCACCTTCGAAGAAATGAGAACAAAATCTATCTCTAATTGAACCCTTCTGTCAACGCACTCCTTGCGGACAATTCGACTGCACTCCTTGCAGGAATTCTCTGGCTTAATTAGAGAAACAATTGAAACTCATTCATTCACCCTCCTAGATTTCAATTCAACCAAGAAATCACATACACAGCATATAAAAGCAATGCATGACAGGAAGCAAAACATCCATGAGCATAATATCAATACATAGAGAAACAACACAAACCATGAAGTTGAATTTAAAAATTTCTTCTATAAATTCAATATCTGTACATGGGCGTTCTTCATACAATTCTCTGCATGCTCTTCTCTTCTTACTCCTGTTTCCCAATATGTTACAATGTACAAATGAGGGTGTCTATATCCGTTTTCCCTCTTGTACTTCTAAACTATCAAATCTAGACTTAAAATCCTATCTACCAGCATTAACTAGATTAAATGCCTCCTATCTACTAAAGGACGAGAGATTAAAGGCTCAAGGTCCAATACAATATACAAATGCGCCTTCATAAATGGCTTCATTAAAGACTTGCGCAACAATTCCCAAAGTGTTTTCAAAATTTCGTGCTGGTTTATCCAGATGTCTTCCACTCCACGCCGGCTCGCTTGATGGGTCGGTGATGCTCCTGCATCATACTCCTCGGCTTGAAAACTTTCATGGGCTCCTATCCATGAGATCCTGCACGGTCTGTCCATGCTTTTGTATCTCTGCTTCACTTTCCCAGCTAGCATCTTCCACTGGGTGGTTCTTCCATTTGACCAGATACTCGAAGTATTGCTTCCGCCTGGTCTTTTTGCTCACTCGCTTGTCGAGTATATGCTCCATCTACGACTTTTCTGCAATCAGCATCTGCTTCTGCCACTGGACTTCTGGTTGTTCATCACCTCCAGCTCCTACTTCCTCAGCCTTATATGGATATAAGTCTGAGACATTGAATGTCAGAGATATTCCGATGCCATCCGACAGCTCAATCTCATAAGCATTTTCCCCGAATTTCTTCAGGACCTTGCAGGGTCCGATTTTCTTCGTTTTCATATTATTGTATGTTCCCCTCGGGAACCTGTCTTTCCTCAAGTGTGCCAGAACTAGATCACCAACTTCAAACCGAAGTTGTCTTTGATGCTGATCTGCTCTACGCTTATATTCTTGATTTGAATCTTGCAGTTGTTGCTTCACTGTGTTGTGAAGTTCCTTCATTGCTTCAGCGAATTCCTCTGTGCTTGCGCTTTTAATTACTATATGTTATGAATCCCTCAATTCAGAAAATCCTCTTGGTTGCCTGTCGTGTACAATCTCAAATGGACTTTTTCCTGTGCTCATGTTCACTGAGTCGTTGTATGCAAATTCTTCCTGTGGCAACACATTGTCCCAACTGTTGTGGTCCTTTGTCACGAAGCTTCTTAAGAAGTCTCCCAGACTTCTATTTACCACCTCTGTTTTCCCATCCGTCTGAGGATGATAGGAAGAACTAAACATCAAGTTAGTTCCCATCTTCTTCCAGAGTGTCCTCCAGAAATGTCCAATGAATTTCGTGTCCCTGTCCGAAACTATGCTTTTCGGCAATCCATGAAGTCGAATGACTTCCTTGAAAAACAAATTTGCGATGTAGGTCGCATCGTTCGTCTTCTGGCATGGGATAAAATGTGCCATCTTTGAAAACCTGTCCACTACTACAAAGATGGAATCAACACCTCTTTGTGTTTTCGGTAACCCCAAAACAAAATCCATGCTGATCACCTCCCATGGCCTCTCTGGTATGGGCAATGGCTAATAGAATCCTGCATTCTGCTTTCTCCCTTTCGAATGCTGGAAAATTCTACACCTGTCAACAAATCGCTTGACATCTGCTTGCATCCCCGGCCAAAAATATGACTCGCTCATCTTTGCGAATGTTTTTTCATGTCCAAAATGTCCTGCCAAGCCTCCACTGTGCTTTTCTTTCAACAGGTTCTCCCTCATGGAGCAATTCGGAATGCATAGTTGATTGCCTCTGAACAAAAATCCCTTCTGGATCATATAATATATCCATCGGCTTCTATCTCTGAGAACTGGATTCTCAGCTACTTCATATGCTTCTCCAAAATATGCATCTCCTACATACATGTCCCTGAGATTTTCAAAACCCAAAGTTTTGATTCGGAATTCCTGCAACAACAAACACTTCCTACTCAAAGCATCAACCACTTTGTTAGCAGTACCTGAAATGTGTTTAATTACAAATGTAAAATTCTGCATATATTCTACCCATTTTGCATGTTTCTGATTCAACTTCTCCTTTTGACTCACAAACTGTAATGCATGATTATCACTGTACAATACAAACTCTTTTGGGATCAAGTAATGCCTCCATTTTTTCAGTGCCTATATGATAGCATAAAATTCTTTATCATACGTGGAGTATTTCAGTTTCGCCTCATCCATCTTCTCGCTGAAATATGCAACTGGTCTGTCTTCTTGGCTCAAGACCACTCCTATGGCAAATTCGCTTGCATCACATTTCACCTGAAATGTCTTCAGGAAATCTGACAACACCAACACTGGTCGTTCTGTGATCTTCCGCTTCAACAGATTGAAGCTCTTTTCAGCCTTGGTTGTCCAATGAAAAGTCTTATGCCGCTTCTTCACTGTGTCCATCATCGCTGCGTTAATTCCACTGAAATTCCTGATGAAATTTCTGTAGAAACTAGTCAAACCATGAAAACTTCTCACCTCGAAAATATTTCTCGGTGATGGCCAATTTTTAATCACTTCCACCTTACTCAGATCCATCCTCAATTCATTCGCCAAAATAACAAAACCCAAATAAATGAGCTCTGTCTTCATGAGTGAGCACTTCTTCATGTTGATCAACAACTTCTCCTGCTGTAGCTTCCTCATCACAATGGCCAAATGCTTCAAATGCTCAGCCTCTGATTTACTGTAAATCAGTATGTCATCCAGATACACAATGATGAACTTCCCGATGAACTCTCTCAGGACTTTGTTCATCAACCTCATAAAGGTACTTGGTGCGTTTGTCAAACCAAACGACATAACCAGCCATTCATACAAACCTTCGTTTGTCTTGAATGTTGTTTTCCACTCATTGCCTTCTCTCATGCGAATCTGGTGATATCCGCTTTTCAAATCTATCTTTGAAAAATATTTTTCCCCGCTCAGGAAATCCATCAGATCATCCATTCTCGGCAATGGAAACCTGTATCTAATGGTTATCTTGTTGATCACTCTTGAGTCGGTACACATACTCTAGCCTCCGTCTTTCTTTGGACTGAGCACTGTCGGAACAACACATGGACTCAAAATTTCCCTGACCAATCCTTTGTCCAATAGTTCCTGGACCTGCTTCTTTACCTCTTCATTTTCTTGTGGCGTCAACCTGTACGCGGCCTTATTCGGCAAACTAGGTCCTGATATGAGATCAATGTGATGACTCACACTCCTTATCAGTGGCAACGAACGAGGTAATTCGTCCACAATGATGTCAGCGAACTCTTTCAACAGTTCCTGAACTTCATCTGGTAGATCGTCCACTCTTGTGCTAGTCAGAACAATCTTCGGTTTTCTGACCACAAAGAATTGTGGATCTTATTTCTTCTCCATCTCGGTAAGAAGCTCCTTCCCACTCATGAGAAGTATTGTGTTGCTTACTTCCGGTTTCACCTCCTTATCTTTTATAGGAAGCAACCTGTGTGTCCTCCTATCCTTTTCTAAAGTATGTGTGTTCATCCTCCCATCATGAACCACATTTCTGTCATATTGCCATGGTCTACCCAGCAATAAATGACATACATCCATGGGAATAACATCACAGAGTATTTTATCATTATATCCTCCTGTCTTGATGTCAACTAATAACTGTTTAGTGAAACTCACCTGATGTCCCTTCTATAGACATGAAACTTTGTATGGAGTTGGGTGATCAGTTGTCTCCAGTTCTAATTTCTCAACCATCTCGGTTGAAACGAGATTATTTGTGCTTCCACTGTCCACGATGACCTTGCATTTCCTGTCTTTGGTTTTACAAGCTGTTCTGAAGAGTCTGGTTCTTTGGACTGAGCTTTCCACCTCCTTCTCGGGTGTCAAAAGGACTTTATGCATCGCAAGCGATCTTCCGCCTTCAACATCCTCGGTCTCAGCATCACGTCTCTGCACTTCAGTGATGTGAGTTTCTCCACTATCCTTCTTTTTTTCTGGACACTCAAATGACCTGTGACCATTATTCCCACATATGAAACATGTGATTACTCCTCCTTGACCTCTTCCTCTACCTCTAGTACGAGGAAAAGTGTTATTGTCAGCATATCCTCCACTCTGCTCTGTATGCTTCCCTCTCTGTTCAACATATGGCCCTTTCTGTGAGGTTCCACCTCTCTCAACTTTACCCTGAGGTTTCTTCCATTCCTCTTTGGGCTTCTGATATTTCTCCTGGGCAATTACGTTGCCTCTGGGCTGACTCCTGCCTCTCCCTCCCTGACCTTGCTTTCGGCTCAGCTTCTCTTCAGCTTTCAGAGCCATCTGATAAGCATCCTCAACTGTTCGGATGGTTACCATGTTCAATTCATCCTGAATGTCGTATCTCATACCATTCATATATCTGGCAACCTTCTCATCATCGCTCTCCCGATGAACTGCTCTGATGTTCAGTTGATAGAATTCTTCAGTGTACTCTTTCACTGTCATCAGTTTCTGTCTCAGGTTCTGCATTCTCCTGAACAGTGTGATTTGATAATCCCTCGGGATGAACTTTGCCTTCATCTTCACAATCATTCAATCCCAACTCTTGATCTTCTGCTTGCCTTTGCAGTGTCTGTCTGCTTGAAGCTCGTCCCACCATAATGTTGCATGTCCTTTCAAGTGCGTGATAGCATGCTTGACCTTCTTATCCTCTTTGATATCCTCATAATCGAAGTAGGTGTCAAGAGATCTAATCCAATCTAGCATCTCTTCTGCATCCAGATTTCCTTCGTAGACTGGAATGTCCATCTTCGCCTTCGCGCCCATCCTGGCGATAGCTTTAATCAATCACTCAGTTGATGCATCTTCGCTTGCAACTTCTTCTTGTTGTTCATCTTCAACTTCGCCTTCGGAGTCACTTAGATCTCCAACACTGGTTGTGCGTCTCTGCACTTCTTCCATATCTTCTAATCTCGCTCGGAGATCATGCATTTGTCTCTCCATTTCTGGATTCCCTGTCGGTCTTCCTCTTCTTCTCACCTCCTTGTTTTCTGGATCGGGTGACTGTCTTTCTCTTCTGGGCGGCATGGCGAATTTCCCTCTCTCTGCTATAGAAAACAAAGAGTCAATCCCGCTTTGATACCACTCTGACGCCAAACGCACCACCCACGACACGTCCGCTTCCTCAGGACCTTCTTTCTCCTCGGCCCGAAGAACTTGAATGTTCTTCTGATTCCCTATCGGGAATTCTTCACCCACAACGACTCTTCAATGATCTCCCTCAACGGTCGGGAAATCGAAATTCGCGACTTCACGAATTCTATGTTTGCGTACCTTATGCCTCACGATTCCCCGAAACTCGATGTGGGTCAATCGTTGACTTTCTCCCCTCTGTTATCAGAGTTCTCCCTATCGAGAAATCGCTACTCACGATGTCAACTAATGGAATCTCCAACCTCTGAACCCCGATGTACCGATGCTCTGAGGCACACGTGTGGATAGACTCTTCCACCTTCCGTTGGGATTTCAGGATTCGCGGGATCGCGAATCCCGATGTCAAGGGAATCGGGACTTCCCTTTTCTCGATCCCCAATAATATGCCACCTGTCTCCCACTAACTCTGGGTGTGGCCCACACGAACCTTCCGTCGGAATATCGTGTATCGCGATTCAAACATGCAAGAGTTTCTTACCTCCGGAAACTCTGATGTGCCGAACCCCGACTCCTCGGAATCTCCTGACACGCATCCTCCACAACGAACAGTTCTGATCCTATCAGGATATCTCTACTCGCGATATCGCGGTCTTTGTTGCAATCCCTTGGAACTTCAACTCCCGATTACCCGATATGTGATGTCACGTGCAGATCCAACGGTTGCTTCTGCCTCGAATCGACGGCTCTGCTCCCTCCTGAGTTTCAAACCCTCGGACGCTTTGGCCGTAAACCCCTTTCTCCTCTGCAAGATCCTCTGGCCCTCGGGACTTCACAAAATCTTCTCAAAGGATTTCGACCGTCTATCGTTCCTCGGATGATTTCTGCACAATGAATCAAGTGCTTCTTTCACAAAGGCTTGGCTCCTGCTTGCCAACCTACGATGCTTCCTTCATACTTCCAATAGAAGCTTCCCTTGCACTTATCCTATGATGAATTCGAAGGTCTACTCCTCCTGAGCTTGTTCTCGACTTCTCAGTCCTCCTGAGAACTTCTTGCGCGCACTCCTTGCGACAAATATTCAACAACGTCTAGGTGTTGAAGGCACTCGACCCTGCACACTCCTGCAGCATAAATCTTTTGGAACTTTGCTCAGGTTCGCAATCCTGAGGCTTTTCCTTGGCCTGCGCACTCCTTGCACGGCACTGTGCCTAACTGGACCTTCGAAGAAATGAGAACAAAAGATATCTCTAATTGAACCCTTCTGTCAACGCACTCCTTGCGGACAATTCGACTGCACTCCTTGCAGGAATTCTCTGGCTCAATTAGAGAAACAATTGAAACTCATTCATTCACCCTCCTAGATTTCAATTCAACCAAGAAATCACATACACAACATATAAAAACAATGCATGACAGGAAGCAAAACATCCATGAGCATAATATCAATACACAGAGAAACAACACAAACCATGAAGTTGAATTTAAAACTTTCTTCTATAAATTCAATATCTGTACATGCGCGTTCTTCATACAATTCTCTGCATGCTCTTCTCTTCTTACTCCTCTTTCCCAATATGTTACAATGTACAAATGAGGGTGTCTATATCCGTTTTCCCTCTTGGACTTCTAAACTATCAAATCTAGACTTAAAATCCTATCTACCAGCATTAACTAGATTAAATGCCTCCTATCTACTAAAGGACGAGAGATTAAAGGCTCAAGGTCCAATACAATATACAAATGCGCCTTCATAAATGGCTTCATTAAAGACTTGCGCAACAATTCCCAAAGTGTTTTCACAATTTTGTGTTGGTTTATCCAGTTGTCTTCCGCTCCACACCGGGTCGCTTGATGGGTCGATTATGCTCCTGCATCATTATCAAGAAGGAATGAGATGGATTAACAAAGTCAAAAATTATTTCAACTATAATAACATACTCGATGAGAAAGAGAAAATTAACATTGGATAAATGCACTTGGATAAATTGGCCTGTGATTTTTTTTTTGGTGGAACTCCAAATATCAAGTGTTGGATAAATATTGAGACACATTCAAAAAATTTCTTTGAATGTTTTCAAGATATAGAGGAAGATGAAATTTTCACCAGATTTGACTGGTTGCAATAAAAAGGCTCAATGGAAGAATATTTTAATGAGATACATGTATTATCCACCTACATTCCTGATATATATAAAAAACATCTACTTAGTCTTCTCATAGTAGTTTTGAAAATAGAAATACAACACGATCTCAAATTATCAGATCCCAAGGATGTCGAACACGCATGGAAAAAAAAGGCTCATTGAAGAAGAAAACAAGTCCTATCATAAATTCCTTGTTCCTCAACCTGAAAATTCAAGCTCAAAAGCTATCCCCCCTCATATAAGGATGTCAAAATCATATAAAAGGTAGGACAAGAAATAGTGTTTCACATGAAGAACACCTAGTTGGAGTCTAGGTATAAATATAAGGACAAAACATTCCTCCTATGTGAAAAAACCAATAATAATATTATTGACAGTGACAAGGAAGAATAATACGAGGACGCATCTTCTTCTTATCAGGGCACTGAAAATGCAGAATATAATAAATATAATTCAACACCAACACTTTATGTCACCACAATGACGGGTATTACCCAACCCCAAACTCTTAAAGTATTTTTCTACATTGAGAAAACTAAAGTAACGATGCTTATAGATAGTGGCGGTCCACACAATTTTATAGATACAACGATTACAATGTAATTAAACCTCTTTGTCTACTCTACCTTTGATTTCCAAATTATAATTTTGGGATATAGAACTATGTCTTGTGATGGAAAACGAAATAAGGTCAAATTGACTATAAATGACTACAATTTAAGATCTATGATGTATCCCATGGTGTTCACGGGAGTAGACATTGTCTTAGAATCCCAATGGTTGTCCTCTATTGGGACAATGAGGTTGAATTTACAAAAGAAATTCCTAATATGTAATATACTAGATATAAAATGTATGCATAACAGAAATAAAATGCTAGTAATGGAAAAATAACAACAATATAACCAGAACATTCACCACAATAACACTGAAATGATATAAGAATAATAACAGAAATAACACTTTGAATCATCGAGGGGGCAACCTCCAGTTGAGCATAGCTCTATTACAATAATATCCAAGCTAGGGTTCTCATACCCTCGACTCCTATTTATACTAAAAAGAAGCATCTAGAGGAAGATCCTTCTAGAAGCAGAAGCTTCTATTAGGTCTTCTTAATTCCGCCTTATTCTATTTTATTGAAAGGCCTTATTAATATTGACCTTTATTACATCTGAATATATTGTTCTACCTATGTGTGGGTTAGGACCATAACATGTCCTCCCCCTTAAAAACAACCTTGTCCTCAAGGCTTGAGATGAGGAAATTGTTGCAGGATGGTAGTTGGTTCCCAAGTGGCGTCTGCTGGAGTTGTATATTTCCACTGGACTAGAACTTCCTTGATGGTTCTCTGACATAGGTGATGCTCACGTTGGTCCAAAAATGCTTCTGGTTGTATCCAAATGGATCCTTCTTCAGCTAACTCTGGAAGATTGGTTTGAATTTGGCACTTAGCTCCAATCACCTTCTTTAAGCATGAAACATGAAAAATAGGATGTAGCTTTGAATGGCTGGGCAAAGCTAACTAATAGGCGACTTGTCCCACATGCTTGTCCATGGTATAAGGGCCATAAAATTTGGTCGCTAGCTTCTGAAAATGCTCGACCTTGAGGGAAGTTTGATTGTAAGGTTGTAGTTGAAGAAACACCTGTTCCCCTTTTGCAAATTGACATTAAGAGTGACTTTGATCTTCTTGTTGCTTCATGCGATTCTATGCCATGACCAAATTCTCTTTGAGGGTATGAAAAATAGTCTCTCGAGTTGTAAGTGTTAGGTCAACCGCCCGGACCTTCGAGGCACCCGATAAGTATGAGAGAACTGAAGGTGGCTTTTGTCCATATACCGCTTCAAAAGGCGTCATGCGTGTAGCTGTATGGTATGAAGTGTTGTACCACCATTCAGCTAGGGGTAACCATTGAGCCCACTGATTTTTCTTTTTCGAGGAAAAACACCTCAAATATGTTTCC
>SNQJ01S0084043.1:32111-47974 GCA_010110895.2 Picea sitchensis
GTCAACATTGTAAATCCTTCAATCCTATCCCAATTTGTTCTTAAGGGGGGATGTTAGGATATTTAGACACTTAGGAGTTAGTTAAGATCTACTTGGTCTAATGTGTCGTTAGGTAAAAGTGTGTTTCTTAGTGTGTTTCTTTAGTATGTACTAGTATGCATTTGTAGTTAGAAAATCTGACGGTCACGATATGTTCCCGACATAGAGTGATCTGATGGTTCATACTCTCCTCAATATTAACGACCATTGATTCGTATCTTAACACCCGATTGGTCCATGATATCTATTTAAAGAGCATGGAGGGTCATTTTTCGATGATCAATTGTGAGAAAATCTCTTGTAAAATATATCTGTAATCTTTTTCTTTTGCATTAATAAACTACTCCAAGTGGCCGCATTGGTTGGGGCCTTGATGTTTCCCCATAGGGGCTTTACCACGTGAAAACATTGGTGTGTTGATCTTTGATCTGGTTATGTGAGTGGTTACTGAAGGTGTTCATCCTCTGTTGGAATACCTATGTTGTTGAACAGTTCAGAACCTAATCTGGTGTTGCGCTGGAATATTTTCTCATGGATTGTGAGATTTCGTGTAATAGAGGAATGTTGGGCGCAAGGGAAATAGTCAACACCCATCACATTAGCCATAATATCAATACCCATGCCTCCAACTCCATCCTGGGTGCGTGCAATAGGAGAAGCCACAATCTCGAGTACCAGAATGCTTGTGCAGGTACTGAAAAGCCAGGAATAGTGCGGGAACAACTATTACATTAAAAAGGTAAGTGTACTTTTATCATTGGTAAACTATAGCCAAAATATCCTAATTAATTTATCAAGAACTTCAGAAAATATCGAAATAAATAACTTTTACCTCATGTTACAATCAAGATCTGCAGGAAGGAAAAAGGGTAGAAGTAAGAGGAAATAAGTTAGATTTCAATGCCTAGGTGGGGAATAAATGGCCAAAAGAGGTTTATGGTGAGTGACAAAATGGGAACTCAACATTACCCCCACACCTGATTATTTTCATGTCCTCATGCAAAGATATCCCAAAACTATTCAAAATTGAAATACACATCCTCTTCAACCACTAAGAGAGTCCTGCAACATTTATCAGTATGTTGAGTCCTGAGTCCTTTTTCTCCAACCTGTTGCTCCTCCTTGGTTGTTCTAGTTGAAGTATCTTATGCATCTACTTTTTTATGTTCTTGGTTTCAGATTGAAGTTTCTCAATCTCTTCTTGAAACTTCTTACTTTGCCCTTTTAACCGTTGGTTTTCTCTTTCAATATACCTATTTAGGATAGACAACTCCATGACTTCCTGTTCCAACTTTTTAACTTTTCTGCTTCTCTTCCTGAGTTTATTTTCCAGAGGAATTTCATTAATAGATTCATCTATTAGGAATTTTGAACCCTCGCAATCCTCAACTCCTTTCTTAGAAGGTCCAGGAATAATTATGCTGGGAGTCTTTGGAGAACCAGGCTGTTGTTTCTCCTTTTCAGTATGATGCATACCCTTCAACATTTCATCGTTACACCCTCCTTCTCCTGCGGGGTTGAACAATTGTTCCTATGGCTCTACTAGTTCATCTGGCTCAACAGGATCATTTATATATTGCTCATTAGGGTCTGCAAATTCTGTACATGGATGATATTGTTCCATGGGCTTCAGGCGCTTAGAAATTTTGAAGAGTTTTCAAATGGGCAAGGTATCATCATCATCACCATCAACATGGATTGGGTCCTCATGTGTTGCATCCTCTGGGTACATGGGGGCTAACCCAACAATCTTTGGGGCTATTTTCCTTGCCATATGATGGGTGACCCTACGAATTGGAGGAATCTCAATCGGTGGCTTGACCATCGTAGTCTCCTTTTCTGACTTGCCATTCCTCGCTCTTCCCTTTTTCTGTCGCTTATCCAATTTTATCATTCCTTCTTCCACCACCACAAGTATTGTTTTCTTTCCCTGTTGTTTACTCAAATTGTTTGATTTCTTTTCCATTAACACATGTATCTTTTCCTTCTTTTGTCGCTTTCCCAAGTCGCTCAGCCCTTCTTCTGTTGCCACAGGGATCCTTTCCCTTTTTATTCGTTTTCCCAAATTTCTCATCCCCTCTTCCGTTGCCACAGAGATATTTTCCCTTTTTTGTTGTTTTCCCAACATGCTCGGCCCTCTTCCACTGCCACAGGGATCTGATCTATAAATGCATTCTCACCCAAGAACTGATCCCATGTTTTATTTATTTTGTAGAGCTAGGCTTCCACCAACAATTTAACTAACCCATGATGGTAGAGGCTACTTTGAGGGTTTCGATTATTCCTCTTTATCATCTTAGACATTTTTTCTATACTTTTGTACAAATAGTACAGAAAATTTATCAATTCCTTGGATTCAAAATGAAGTATAATTCAAACATGATCCTCATATGTGAGGGCATACCTTCCCTCATAGGTTAAGTACCTATGAAAAATTTCCAATGGTGCTTGCCATTCGTCCATGATGTATTCCCTTGGAACTCCCTTTGCCCAACTTGCATTTTTGTATTGCGCCTTCAGAAACTGGTTACAAATTTTTGTGCCAAGCGTCAATTTCTTGAACCAGTATTCTCCAGTCCTAGGGAGGCTTGTAACCTCTACCTCCAAATCCGTGACCCTAGCCAATATTCCATCAAATCTTTACACGAACTAAAGAGAAACCCGATCATTAAACCCCCGAAACTTGGCGAAAAAGATATGCCAACCTATTTCCTTAAACATTTTCTTTCACTTATGATACTCAGGTATAGCTTCGAGCACTCGCCGAGAGACGGGTTCATGGAGATCTACCACCAAGTTGAATTATAGGTTTGGATGAGGGTTTCACCGAAGCTAAATTTAGGAACACTCAAAGGGATGAGGTGAGTGAAGATACTCAGAGGAACGAAGTGGGTGTGGTCTTGTGAATGCAGATAATTTCTCAGAGGGGTGGCAATTTTAGCATAGATTGGCTACAAAACAAAGACGATCAAGGAAATGATTGTAGCTACATCGGGAAATGTTGTGGTGCACCATTTATCTTTGTGATAAGGTGATATGAATTCCATTCATGGTAATGATGGTGAGGTGACTCAGTACGGGAATACTACTTCAAGCTTATGCAATGTAACACAAGAAGATCAATTAATAAAGCTCGTGGAGAAAGTGGAATTTTTCATAAACGTGAGCTTGTTTCACGAATTCATCACCCGTGGAATAGGGAGAATACATATGAGTGGGTAAAATATCAAATGATGTATGCGAATAGGGTTATAGTTTGTACGACATGAATATAGGGATGGCCAATCATGCTACACATATGAATTATGGCTTTGGTGACTGCCTAATACATGAATGACCAAAACATGAAGGCTAAGTAATGAGGATGGGTCGGATTAGCATGAGAATTTGTTAAAATTATATCCTTTGTTCCTAACAAACCAAACATAATCTTAAAGAAATATTACCTCAAAAATTCATTACCCATTTTAACTGTAGATGCCGAATTCCTGTGGATACCGGAAGCAATGATGATGATGTTGACATTGTTGTCATGTTCATGTTGTTGATGCTCAATACTAAAGGAGGAAATCATACTCTGTCTCTTGCAAAAATATCTTTAAAATGTGGTCACAGTATCCCAGTAACTGTAGTGTCATTTCTGTATGGGTGCGGGAATATTTTCAAGCACCTTTTTTCACTGATGCTCTTAATCATGCCATTAATTCACTCTGTGATTTAAAAATGCAGTACTGAAAGATATCTTATACAAATTTAACTTAAAACTGGTTCAGAAAATATTTAAAACTTAGGGAATTCTAAACTTATTGGAAATACTAAAATTTGAAATAAAAAACTAAGCAGAGAATAGAACTGTTGATGCCAAACTGTCATTGTGATGATGATGGAAATAACTTCAAAGGAAGTGAAGAAACAGGGGGATGGATAGTCGGATTCAGACCATGCTCCAAGATCTGTATTGAGAAGCAAGTCTCACCTTTTAGTAGAAACCTAATAAGAAGGCAAAAAACCCCCTCTTTTTGTGTGTTTGGTCACTACTCTTATGTGGAATAATTCACTTCTTCTTTCATCATTTTCAAGAGATGGAATTGTATAACTTGAACTAGCATGCAAGGAAACTTTACCTTGTAATCCAATTGTTGTAATATTTTCCTCGTCACCTAAATCAGAACTAAGGTCTTGTTGCATGGTAGCAATAGTTCTCTACTTCCTTTGGCCACCAAATCACTTCGGTCTTAACTCCATATGCAACTTCCAACAATGCTTATCATCGTGCCCATATTTCTAGCAATGAGTGCAAGATGATTTTTCTCCCTCTTTCTTTGTTGTAGTTGTCCTCTTATCCTTTCCTTTTCCTTACTTTTTCAAATGGTCTTCTAGATGCTTGTGATCTTCTTGTACATTATTTCCCCTATTCTCAAGGTGAGTTTCTTGAACACAAACTTCATCTAAGTTTGTGGGTTTAAACAATAATAATGTATGTCGAATGTAACTGTGAAGTGCACCAATATACTTCATCAAAGTTTCACGAGAATCTCAAGGAATATTTAATGCAAGTGCTTGTTTTCTAAATTCCTCTGTGAAACTTTGAACAATCTGTCCTCTACCCTATCTTAGATTTTTCCATTCCATCATAGATTTTTGAACATAAACCAGTGGATAAAATTGCTTTTCCAACATAGATGTAAATTCAGAGCATGAAGAAAGGATTTTACCATTATGCTTACTACCTTTCTGAATCTTTCTCTCCCACCAAACAAGGGTTGTGCCTTCCATTTGAAGAGAATCCAACTGGATCTTTTCCTCTTCCTCTTCGATCTTATGTACATGAAAATAAACTTCGATTTGTCTGATCCAGTTATCAAGCTTATCTACATTAGATTCTCCATTATACATGGGAAAATTAAACTTCACATCTAGTTTCAACAATGACTTTTTAGAAGTACTTGGATGAAAACTAGAACATTGAGAATGTTGAGAATGATGAGAATGAGAGGAAGAGGAAGAAGAGCTTGAACTTGAAGATAGTGATGGATGCACAAGAGGGTCTCCTCCAATTCCATGGCTCACTAAAGCATTATCCTTTTATTTATCTTTATTCTTCTTCTCCTTCTGTGCAACTTTCTTCTCATAATTTTCAAACAATTTCTCTACCATATCTGACATGCAGTAAAAATCCTTGTGAAAATTCTTCTCATACTCTATAAAAAGTTCTTCATCTTCCATTTTCTTTCCTTGAGTTGCACGCCCAATCTCTGGGTTGAAAGTATTTAGTTTTCCTTCACCTTCTTGGAGCTTAGCCCTGATAAGCATTCACACTTGCAATTCAAGTCAAATAAGACCGCTCTGATACCAACATGATCTATGATCTTTTCATTGATGACATTACATAAATTGCATTAAGAGTATGAATCAAAGATTATGTACAACATTAATTAAAGAAGGAAGAAATATGGAGAAAATAAGAGAAATGATACAATGACATAATAGATTGACAACGAAGTTCGTTCAGTAAAAAAATTGGCATAAATACATCATTATACCTTAATCCTAAAAAATGGCCTTCAGATCCGTTGCCCAAATGAAAAAATAGACATCACTGGTGGACTCGTGGCGAGAAAACGTGAAAAAGTGACTATCAAATCATGAAATTATGACACTACTCATCCCAGGCCCCTCCTGGGATCTTCACCTCGTAAAGCATGCCACTAGACTGCATTAATTACTCCTATACCTGCATGGAAAATCATGCATAGAACTAGCTGGGAGAGGACTCCCGAAATTTGTAATAGTCTCTGTTTAAAATGAAAAACCCTGGGCAGAGTTAACAACAACATAGTCTCGGTTGGCGATTGTGTATAGAAGGTATATTGTTGGGGCGAGGTCCCGAGGTCAAACCTGCGGGCCTCCCCTTTTTGGGTATCTGTTGTAACATTCAAATGTATGGTTTTAACAAAATGCCATATATATTAATATATTGTTTCAATCCATATTTTAATACATCCTCCTTACCATAATAAAACCCCGTGCCAATCCTTTAGATGTGACCTCTAGATGAAATACAAGATGTGATGTGTTGTCAGTTTAATTATGGCTGCCAGTTGTTGGTGCTTTCTGAAAATAGTATGGGTCACTGGAATACGAGGGGTCGGGTCACTGGAATACGAGGGGTCGTCGACTAGTCTAGTCATCGGGTCTGGCATTAGTCGGCCCAACTTTATATACTTTTTTGAATTTGTTTGGATCGGGCCCATATTGAGCATTTTTGGAATGCCATGTGGCAACCACTGATTGGGCCATGTGGTGTTACCTAGTTCACCGACCTTGCCTCATCATTTGCCAAAAAAGAAAGCCATGTGTCCTACTATAGGAAGTCCATGTGGTGACCCTTGGGTGGTGCCACGTGGTGTCACCTATGGGTGCCACATGTCAGTCACCTAGGGGTGCAAGATGTCAGTCCCCAATTGGCCACCAAAAACACCAAAAATGCATGCCACATGTCTTCCTCTGAGTGATGCCATGTCGGAATGCATATGTCATCCCTGCACAGTCAACTATTGATGTCATCAGTATGAATGATGATTTCACCCTATTGACTTTGACTGGGTTTACTGCCAACTTTGACTGGGCATATCTTCTTTTTTCTGGATCTATTTGAGGTGTCGTTTGCGTTGTTGGAAAGCTTGCAACGAGCACTTCAACTTGGCACTATTTTTTTATGAGATTTGAGGACTTTGAATTTTTTCACTTTTAGATCCTCCTAGACCAGATGGGGTTTCATCCATTGGCTCTAATTATTGTAACTCTACCCATTGTAGTAGCAAAAGAAGACTCCTCCCATTCTTAAAATGAGGTAGGCAAAGCAACGAGTTTTTTTTGTAGATCTATCACATCTAATAACAAGTTCATTATATTCGATAGAAAGCAAACACCAAGTACAAATGATGACATGATAAACATCGAGTTCCACAAAAGTTTGAGGTTTGTTACAAGTTATGGTTACACTTTCAAAAGTAGTGACTCACAACCCCACATATGAATCTTGTTATCACACAAGTTGTAGGTTGGGAAAAGCCTGACCCAACCACCAATTGGCGACAACTAGGAGATCACCTACCCACTATCACCTTAGGCAGGTGTTCCCATCACTTTAGAGGTGAGGTAGTCACCTCAACGGGGGAATCCTGGTGACCCTAGGGAGAAATGAGATGGAAAATGATAAGTATGAATGGAATCCCCTAGAGGTCAATTCTAAATGGTATAAAGAGCTTGGAAAAGAGTCATGGGAAGGTTTAAAGGTTTCCAAAAGAGTTGAGTGACCTGCCAAGAGTAAAGTGCATGCCCAAGACACAATGAAAAACAAGGATTCTTGCAATATGTTACTTGTAAAAGAAACTTGATCTTGTTGTCCCTAATTGAAGAAAAAGTAAATGATATATATTAGCACATAGAAGATAATAAAGGATGCAATATAAGTGCTAAATGTATGATTGAATAAGAAAGATATAAACTAGTGAAAGCTAGCTTTAACCCAACAATGAGTAAGAAACACTTTAGCACAAAAGCAAGGATGAAACAAGAAAGATAACTGCAGTGATATTTATCAGCCTTATGGCTGTAGAAAACCAAGCTTAATAGAAGAAAAATCTGCCAATGAAAACCACCTTTAACTAGCCCAACAAGTGTGCTAGGATTAGTAGAAAGTTAGGGAAAAGTTAGGGGTTAGTCCTAGGGTTAGTTTAAGAGTTATTAAGGGTTAAAGAGTTAGGTTTTATGCATCCTTATGGATTTATAAGTTATTTGTAATATAAGTAAGAATTAATGTTTGAAAGGGGATGCCTCAATGAGGCAAGAGAGCCAAAGGCTCAAGGAACAACTTCCCAAAGAGATATTTTTAAAACTTGGAAATTTCACGTTTACCAAGGCAACAATTTATTTGTCCAATGCAACAAGTAAATGAATAGTTCCTTTAATGATTGGGTTAATGGATTTAATCATATAAAGAGCTAGAGGTACAACCTCCTTGGGGGTGTAAATCCTCTTACTCCTCAAGGCAAGTATCTCTAGCTAGGGTTTAGGCTAAGAGGGTGTATGCACTTATACTTCTCTTAAAAAACCCTTGTTAAACCAATAATACTTAAAAATATAATGACGGAAGATAAGGTGGGGGTGTATGCACTTATACTTCCCACCAATATCTAGCAAAATAACCTTGACTTGAATAACAAATGATAGAACAAAGTAAAAGCCTTACCAATCCAAGGAAAATGCTAAGAAAAACCACCACAATTGCAAAAGAAGAGCCTTCCAAGGCTAGAAAATAAATCCCATCAACCAATAAACAAGAGTATAGCCAAACACAAGAGCACAACAGATAAACTAGCCAAATATAGCAAAAATTTCAATCCAATACTTCTCACAATGGGAGAGTTATGATATTAAATGAGATCTTATGATCTCTATTTATACAAAATGTCATTAACATAGTTTGTCCACATAATCTTAGGGTAAACCAAAATATTAAGGGTCAAAAACCCTAATATTATCCCTTTACACAAATAATATTAAACAATTCATCTTTAAATTCACTTTTACACAAAGGAAACCGTAACTTAAGGTGATGTCACCCTTTTAGGAGGGACGTTTTGGAACTTTTAGGTCAAACGTTGAGTTCGAGATGATAAGGTTGGGCCTCCAAAGGCCATGTGTCTCAAATCCAACCTTATACTTCATGATCCAAGGGTTCCTTCCTTCAAAACATGCCATGTGTAGTCATCACCACCTCAAGCCCCTCAAGCATGATGTCAAGCTTCCAAAATATGACGTTTTTCCTCTCCTAGGAAAAACGTTTGGCATGCAAGGGCTAGGTCATGTCATCCAAGGTGTCCTCTAGGACTCCAAAGGTATGTCTCTCTCATCTGGCATGCAGGTCCTTGGCATCAACCTGTGGGATTCAAGCCCCATGGAATCCCAAGCTAGGATTGTTCCTCCAAAATTGTCTACCAACTAGGTCCTGCAAAGACAAATAAGCAAGCCCTCCAAGGATCACAAGTCAAAATATCATGATGAGTAAATCAAATCAATAAATGAGCCACATAAGAATGTGCATCAGAGATTACCCTATCAAATAAGTAGGTGCTCAAAGACATTATGCGACTTGCCAAGCTTGGATATGGGAGGGTTGATGAGGTGTCCTATTGGGTAGATCTTTCCTAGATCAAGGAGTGTTTCCCAAGTGATCCCTCTCTAATCCATGTAAAGTGGATGAAGTGGATAAGGATCAAGACTCAATGGGAATGGGTTTCATGACATACAAGGGATTATAGTGTCTCATTCATGGGTGTCTTTGTAAAGGGTGTGTGGCACATTCATTTGCAATACAATTTTTCCAAGCTCATCCTCTTGCAATTCTTTATTTCTTTCTTGTTTTAAAGGATGAGTTGAAGGCCACTGCCCTGGCGTGATGTCTAGATAATGGCAGTGTCACTCAAAAATACCTTGCAGAAATGAGAAGGTTGGGTCGTGATGAGACCCCCTTTCTCTCATCCATGCAACTGAGATCCATTACCCTGGCTTGGTGACGAGATGATGGTAATGTCATACTACTAGATACTCATTATCATAATAGGTCAGCTTGTGATGAGACCTCCTATCCTCCAACTAACCCCCTAATCATTCTATCATTTATTCTTGTGGGTCCCCCTCTTCTTATAGATAATCTTTTCATTGCTTTCTTGGGAGATCCCTGGGTGAAGCATCTGGAAGGTTTATAAGTAAGATTTTATCTTTTACCCAACATCAATCCCTTTGGGCCTTCAACCCCTTCTTCCTATAGAATGAGGGACAACCCCTTCTTGGGTCAATACACCCTTAAAATCCCAAGATATAAGGAAATGGGGGGTTTAAGTGATGAAACATTGTAAGTATGGCTGGGACTGGTATGATGGCTCTTCAAGGGAGTTCCTAGTAGCAAACCCATTCCCTAGGAAGACCACTTACTAGTGTTAGATCATGTTATCATTGATGTCAATGGTTTCATTATTTGGGATATTGTTGGATCATATGTCATTGATGCAAATGGTTTGATTGATTGATGTCAAGTAATTGATTGATTGATGATTGATATGTATTGTCCTTGATGAGAATGATAGATGTCAAAGTGGAAACCAATTGATGATGATGGTTCAATAAGTTGTCATTGATACATGATGCATAGTTGATGTATATGATGCAGTGGTGAATTGATGCAAAGATGAATCATTATTTTCTTATCATGGTTGATAAGGTGCACAAATGGGTGAACTCCAAAGTGGTCCCCTTATGGTGAAATCCATCACGGGAAGACGCTTTACAGATTCAGTTATCCTAGAAGAATGGTTGGAGGACCCATGATTGCATGTGGATTAATGAGATGAATATGAATGAATTTATTGGTGAAACTATCCTAGATGGATAGTGCTTGACATGCCATTTCCGGTGGTATGTGGAATGTCACATAACTCCTCACGGTTTGAGAGTTATGGCTCTACGAAGTTGAAGGACCCCCATATGATGGCTTGAAGCCCCAAAAGGTCATAGAAGTCAAAGTTCTTGAAACTAATAAATCATTATTTAAATGATAAAGTAAAGTGACAAAATCAAGAAAGATTATTTAAATGATAAAATGAAGTGACAAAATCAAGAAGGAATATTTAAATGATAAAGTATTGCAGAACTTTCTATTCATGGAAAGTGGTTAACCCTAAAATAAGGAAAATAGGTTGAGTGACCTAGAAATGGGTTAAGTAACCTAAAAATGGGGTAAGTGACCTAGAGAATGAAAGTATAAATAAGATAGCAATGATCTCTTGTAGATCATCCTTTTAGTGGATCAATGGAGAGTTTCTTGTGAGAATATCTTTTTGGAGTATTGATGGAGAGCTTCTTGTGAATATGTTTTGGAGTATTGATGGAGAGATTCTTATTGTAAGTTTTAAACCTGCGAAGTAAAGAAATGCATATAGATTCTTAAGAAATATAGAAATAATCAATGGCTCATACACAGAATACGCAGAGATTTTTACCGGAAACCCTCAACCGGGAAAACCTTTCTTCTTTTCATTATATCGAATTTCACCATTCGCCATACAATATATACAATGTTTTTAGGTATTCCATAGATACCAAAACCCTAATCCCTTAATACGGGATTAATTTACAAATCAGCTAAAAATAGCAAAAACCGCCCAAAAAAAAATTTCGGGGCGTTGCCCCGAACCCCATCGGCCCTAGGCTACCGCTCGGTGCCGAACGTTGTGCGTACTCGGGGCGCTGCCCCGAACCCTGTCGGCCCTGGGCTAACGCCCGGTGCCGAACGCTACCCATAACCAGGGGGGGCATACCTACCCCCCCTGGGACCCCCCTAGGAAGCACCCGATGCAATGGCAAAGCCCTAGTTTGTACGGACCGTCAGATGCAGTTGTCGTATCTGACGCACCCACACACACACATGCAAAGAATATAACACATACCCAACACTTATGAGAGCATCTTATTGGCATGGATCTCTTGAGCATGATTGAAGATCTATTCTGAGGAAGAGAGAGAGAGGAGGATGTCATGGACGCATCAAAGTTTTGGCAATGTTAGAGATCTTGACGGAAAAATTCTCGGATTCACAGAAAACCCCATTTTCTGATGCACACGCGGGTTGTCTGTGTATAGGGCACGTGTATATGCGGGCTGGCTATGTATACATGGGCTGGCTATGTATAGGGTGAGTGTACACGTGGGATGATTGTGTACAGGGAGCGTGCAGTGGATAAAATCATGGAGATTTGTGTTTAAGCTGGTGCCAAGCTCTTGGATGATGAGGTAGGTTACAGATCTACATTCTATGGCCTCAGATCTATCACTAATACACTGGTATGGTTACATTATTGTCTTGATGGATTCTATTGTTTGATGTTTTGTGAATGCTTAGGGAATTCTTGGTATGGATTCTATGATGTGGTTTAGTTTGGTTGATTTGGTTGATGGAGTGAGCAGTACTCTTTTGATTCATTGGTGACATGATTTCTATGGTATACTAGTTGTCTATACATGATTGAGATAGAATTCATATTGATTTGTTGTGGAGCATGAGCAAGCTATTGGAGAGATTGGATGTGTTGTGACTGGCTCTGGGTCAGTTTGGACAATGGAAGACAGAAGAGAAAAGTGATTGCAGGTTGCAGAGGATCTGAGCATGTGAACCAAAGAAAAACCCTAGTTTCTCATAAGCATATGCTTGTTGCATTATACACTGGCCACGTGCACACGCGGGTTGTAGTGAGCCAGGGCGCGTGCACATGTGGGCTGCACTACTGACAGGTCACGTACCTGTTGAAAGATTGATATATATTGAGGATTGTTGCCTCATCTCAGTTGGTGCTGAGGGTGTAAGTTGAGTCTTGCATTATAGAGTCAGTGCTCTTACAGAGTTGTACTCTATTCAGTTGCTGCTGATAAACCCCAAGGATTGTAGTCCGTAATATAAAGAAAATTGTACATACATCTTGTGTTCCTTGTGTTCCTTGTGATGATGAGTTGTTGATGATGTAGTGTTGATATATGTTCACATCTAATTGGTTATAAATGACAACAATGATTAATGAGTAAAAGTTGAATGCTAACTAATGAGTTTTGTGTAAGAGGGAAGTTTTTGTGAAAAAGATCCCCACACTCATTCACCCCCCCCCTCTAAGTGTGGTAGGTGTGTCCAACAATTGGTATCAGAGCAGGCCTTCACTACAAGCCTTAACAAGCGTGAAGAAGATCCATAGACACACAAATGGATGATGAAATACCAATCCTTGATGAGGAAAACTATTCTACTTGGAGAATTGATATGAAGTGCATTTGAAGACAATGGGAGTAGTTATTTGGAAGGCAACCATTGGTGGATATGTTTCGTTAAAGAACAAGTCAAAGTTTGAAGCTCAAAGGGAAGGAAAGAAGAACGATGCACTAGCTCTCAAGACCATTCTTAGTGGACTCTCAAGCCCTATCAAAGAAATCATGGGAAAATGCACTTATGCCAAGGATCTATGGATAAAGCTAAAGGATACATATCAAGAAAAGAAAGAAGATGTTGAAGACCACTCCATCAATATTATCAAAGGTAAGGAATCATCAAAAACCCTTGATTGTATTATTTCAAACTGTGATTTTGAAAACATTTCAAGTGAAGCAAAGAATCGATTAGCATAAAGGAAGATCTTGAAGATACTTCAAATGAAGGCAAAGAATCATGTGTTGATGTTGGCAAAAACAAAGATCATGAAGATATTTCAAATGAAGGCAAAAAACCCTCAAACACCCTTGATTGCAATGATGATGATGAAGTTTTCTCTACAAGTGAAGAAGAAGATCTAGAAACAGTTTGTGTAAAGCTTGATGGTTATTATCCCATGAAAAGAATAGAAGGAAATCATTATAGAAGTGATCATTATTATATAGACTATATCTATAGATATAGATATAGAAGTGATCATTATTATATAGACTATATCTATCTTTCAAATAACACTAAGAAGTTTCTTAGGAGAAGTCTAAGGCACATCTTGAAGTTAAAAGAAATGATCAAGGAACAAGAAGAGAGCAATAAGACTCAATAAGAAGAAAAGGAAGAAGAGATCACAAGACTAAAAGATGGAAAAGATGATATGACTGTAGAAGATGAGATTAGCAAAAGTTTTGAAACTATTGTCCATCTCAAGACCCAAATTGAAGAAGCCAAAAGAATAGAGGAACTATTGAAGAATCAAATAAATGAAAAATAAGAGTCATGTTGTAAGTTAGAAGCTGAAATCATTGACCTTAGAAAGAAGGTGGAAAAGTCAAACAAATTCTTGAATAGCTCACGAATCTTGGATGAGATCTTGGAAAGTCAAAGACCATCATGTGATAAATCAGGTCTTGGATACAAAGGAGAAGATACACATGTTGAAGCAAGCACCTCAAAGAAGCATGAGGTAAGTCCATCAAAGAAGGAAGACAATGTTGCAAAACAACCATCTACACAAGGCAAAGAAAATTTAAAAGGAACAAACCAAGGAAGACATCAAGAAGCTATTCTTGGGACACCAAAGCAAAGGTATGAAAGTATTTTTCACGGGTATTGTTATTCATGTAATAGATATGGTCACAAATCTTTTGGGTGTAGATCTTATGAAAGAAGATATAATGGAAGATTCTATAACACTATGAGGTGTTGGGGATGTGATCAAATAAGACACATTGCTATTCACTATAACTCCATGAGATGCTACAAATATAGTGGATTTGGCCACAAATCCCAGGAGTGCTAGAACACAAAAGGAAAGTCCATGATGAGGACTTCACATAGCATGGCTAGAAGAAGGAATGAAGTAAGAAAGGGAGATATCTTTGAAAAGATGGATGCTCAGAGCTCAAGCTCTGAGGAGAAGGGTCATCTACAGAAGTGGGTGAAGAAGACAGAGCAGTCAAATTAGAATGAAAGACGGAAGGGAAGTACAAAAGTGTCATCTACTGAGGCACACGCGGGTGACAGTGGTGACAGTCGCATGCATACGCTGGCTGACCTTGAATAGGTCACGTACACACGTGCTCTATTGTGCAGCAGGCTGTGTATATGTTGTAAAGCCTTGGGAAAAAGGCAATGCCCATGGCTTGGAGTTTGATGTGATGGTATAAACTCTATGATGCAGGGTCTAACATTGTTTATTGCAAGTTCTGACACTGTTTGTTGCAGGTTTTCATGGTTCTATGTTAGGTCACGCAAGGTTATGATATAAAATAAATCTTGGGTGCATGGAACTAACCCATGAGTATGGTTTGATGCTGATCTGTTGGAGTACATGGCTGGTACATATTTTTGTTTCATTGATATATCTTATGATGTATTATTGGAAGCATATGATTGATATCATGGCGCATGCATTTTTCATGTGGTTGGGCTACATATTGAGAAATGTAGTTGGTGAGTTGAGTTGATAGGCATGTTGTATATCATTGGGGGTCATAGATTGTTGATACATGGTTGATATACTTTCTTGGAGAAGTGATGATGCATGATGGTACATTCATATATGGTACTTGCTTGGCATATTGGTAGATGCCCATGATTGGCATATTGGTGGATGCACATGGTTGGCATATTGGTAGATGCACATGTTGGCATATTGATAGAAGCATATGATTGATACATTCCATGGATGATATATTTTGGCACATTGCATAATTTTTATGTACATGGTTGATGTACATGGGTGTTGTGCATGGTGGGCACATTTTGGTACATAATGTACATGGTTGATATTTTGTTCATGATTCTCTATTTCATTGTTGACATATCTTTTTCTTCATGATTCTTGGTATGGGATGAGTTTGATGCATGAATAGGTCCAAGGATCATTATATGGTAGCATATTGTTGATCTTGCAGAGAAGATAGGGGGAGACATACCCACAGGGGGAGTCATTCTTCTTCCCATGGTTCTAGGAGGAGATATTTATTAGATGCATACCTAGAAAAGATTCCTATATTTGAAGAAAGAGCACAAAGGAATGATTCCAGGGGGAGCGATGGTCATAAAGGAAGCATGCGAAATGTATTTTCAACATTACATAATATTGATATCCCTTGTTCAAAAGGGTAGATATTATTCAGCGGCAACAAGATAGGGGGAGAAACCCCAAGAGGAGAATGGCCCTTTGCCATTGATGTAAAAGGGGGAGAGATAATCACATTGATGTGATTGATGTCTATTGATGGGAGAGACTGATGTAGAGAGATGGTCACATTGACTATTGATGGAGAGC
>SNQJ01S0084043.1:50155-68306 GCA_010110895.2 Picea sitchensis
GAGAGATATTGCGTTCTGTTCAAAATGGAAAACAGGCAAAAAAAAGGGGTGTTGACTGTACAGTTCGTACGGACGCTGACGTGGCAGGCCGTACGACACGTGGCAAGTCATACAACATGTGGTAGGCAGTTATTGGGATAGTTGGCATGTGACATGGTTTGCTAGAAGCGAATGGGATGGTGACACGTGGCCCAATCAATGGTCGCCACGTGTCACCTGTTTATTGGTTAAAATATTTGCACTTGGCAGGAGTTGACCCCGTGACCTCCAGGCAGGGTAAATATTTGGGAAAGGATGCCCAACCGGTGTGCCCACACATGTTACTTAATATATAAATGCATTGTAATATATTTAACATTGCAAAAATGTGTGTTGGGGCGTGAACTGGGCCGAGGCTAAGCCCCGACCCATGGTTATATTGTATTGCATACGACCAGTGCTACGGCGGTTAGACCCACCATAATATATGTTGTAACCATTTGAATGTGCACGGTTTGGTTAACATGTGACCAACATGTATGTGTGCGGGTTTAAACCTTACGGTTATGTCAACGATTTTAAACTTTAGCCATGTTGTGTAATAGTGTGCGGTCATGTGGTGACCATGTGCCCACGGGCCTTGGTAGTTAAGGCCGGCGTGTAACCATTCGACGGTTTGGACCGGTTGTGCAGTTGCACCCAGTGCCAAGTTTTTACACTTTAAAATGTGTGTGGGCTAGGTTGAGCCAAGAGAGGTGTGTTTTGTAGATGCAGAGACAACAAGCTTGAAGGGGGGACTTCCAGGAAGCCTATCTTCTTCATTTTTTGGCCAAACGAGGTGCCGAAAAATCCCAACTAGGGGTTTTTGGACGTTCCGACCCATGGCTATATTGTATTGCATACGACCTGTGCTATGGCGGTTAGACCCACCATAATATATGTTGTAACCATTTGAATGTGCACGGGTTGATATGACATGTGACCAACATATAATGTGTATGTGGCTTAAAACCTTACTTCTGCTATGTCAACGATTTTAAACTTTTAGCCATGTTGTGTAATAGTGTGCGGTCATGTGGTGACCATGTGCCAACGGGCCTTGGTAGTTAAAGGCCAACACGTAACCGTTCGACAGTTTGAACCAGTTGTGCGGTTGCGCCTAGTGCCAAGTTTTTACACTTTAAAATGTGTAAAGGGGCTAGGTTGAGCCAAGAGAGGTGTGTTTTGTAGATGTTAGACAACAAGCTTGAAGGGGGACTCAGAAGCCCATCTTCTTCATTTTTTTACAAACGAGGTGTCAAAAATCCCGGCTAGGGGGTTTTGGACGTTCTCAAGCCATTGGAGACATCTATTTTGCATTTTGAGCATCGAAAGCACATTTTGAGCACTTTTGAGAAATAATAATAATGATCCATTGGAAGTTGGACCAGAGATGTAGCCCAAGAGAGGGTGAACTCCTTTATTTGTTGTGTTATGTTTTCTGTTCATTTGATTGTTGTTGTTTATATGCATCTTCAATGAGTAAAACCTATTAAATTTTTGCTCTAAAGTTGGATCCATTTGCATTTAACACATAAACTTTACTTGTAAATATTTTCTCAAGAATACAAGTCTTCTTCATTTTTAGATCATCCACTAGAATTTCTTCATCCATCAACCCATCCACATAATTTCCTTATTCCATAAAATATATGCAAGAAGTATACTTATTTCACACACACACAAGAAAAATCCATAACATTTTTGTATGTTGAAATAAAATGGAAGTTACACCACAAAGTGCACTATGAAATGAAAGAAAAACTTAACAAGAATAGATATTGATATTCTTCCAATATAATTGAATGACTTTGAAATCTAGTATCTCAAAATAAGTTGTCCACAAACATATTACATTATAAGCAAAAAAATCCTAGATAAGTGTTACATTTTGAAAGTTTCACCCTCAAAACCATAATAAAATTATCCATTGCAACCTCTTGATATACAAAAAGAAAGAAAATTGTTCAAAACAAATAAGAAAATTAAATCCATTATCCAAAATGAATAGAGATCATTTAAATAAATATATGGAGACAAGGGGCTAGGTATTTTCCCCTTCCCTTTACTCTACCATTTTGATGGTAGTATGCTATATCTACAAAGATATTTTTGACAGGGCATCGACTAAGTTGTTTTGATCCTTATAGATGTGATAATAAGATATATGAGAGAATACTCCCTCCAACAACTTTATTTGGTTATAAATTGGATGGAAACAAATATTATGTATTCTATGGTTCCCCAACATCTAATCTATAACCAAATTTGAGTAAGAAACAACCTATAATTAATCAATATTTATTTCTACTATAATTCTTATCAATGTTTCAAGTGCTTCCATTTTATCCCAATTGTTAGTACCTCCACAAAAAGTAGCCTCAAAATAAATGTTTCTTGAATAATAAAAACAAAGTGCACCTATAGCCTTGCAAATATTGGGGTTGCTTTAATAGGCCCTATCAAAAAAATCCCCATGATTTTGTTTTGTTACCCAAACTTTGGTAAATGACAATTTATTAACAATTGACTAATCGATTTCCCTCTATTTTTACATCAAACATATATTATGCCAAATCCCTACCATGCTCTTCTTTGAGACATGAGATCTCATGATTTGATCCCTTGTTCCAAATCTAGTGCTTTAACACACACAAATGGCCTTGTTAAAAAAAAAATCTTCTACACACTTTATGAATAAGGACTTAACAAGAAGAATGTCATTGACATTGTTTCATGTATATGAATCCAATGAAGGAGTTTGGTCATCAATCCAACGAACAGTTCTTGAGTTTTTTCAAGCTGTACCTCACTTTCTCAGACAATTCATAGACACTTTCCCTAAATGGTCCAAGGGGAGTGTGAATCACAACTTAAAAAAATATTTTTTCACTGTAACAAGCGATTTTCAATGGGGCCATCATCTCCGTGAAGTCACAAATTTGAATGTGCAAGATCTCATGATTTGAACCCCATATCCAAATCCAATGATTTAACAGATGTGAAAATTCCCTTGTCAAAAATTATTTCTTATAAATGATTGTATGACCAATTACTCTCATAGAAGGGAATCCTTAGGACTATCCTATGAAAATGAATCCAACCAACTAGACTTCTCATGAAATTGACTCAAGGTTCTTTAGTTTTTTTTAGTTGTAGATCGCTTACCCAGATAATTCAAGGACACTTTCCATAAATGGTCCTTTTGGGGAAAAATTGAAAACTTTGACTTGAAACAATGTGGTCTCTATTACAACATGTGAGTTCCATTCTGTCTATTTTCCTCATGTATTCACCAAGGGTTAAGGTCATAGATATCATGATTTGACCCCGAGATCCAAATATAGTGATTTAACACATGTGCAAATGGCCTTGTCCAAAATCATTTCTTATATACATTTTTGTGGCCAAGGACTCATAGAGAAGGGATTCATTGGAAATATCCCATGGAGATCAAACTAACATATTAGACTACTCATTGAATTGACTTGTGATTCTTTAGTTGTTTCATGTTGTAGCTTGTTTGCCAAGACAATTCAGGGACACTATCTATAAATGGTCATGGTGGAAAAAATGTAACACATGATTAGGAATAATGTCCTATTAGTTTTAGGAAGTGAGTTTCATTAGGCCATCATCACCATGTAGTCACCAAGGTTGAATGAATGATATTTTACTTTGACCCCTAGATCCAAATTTGGTGCTTTGACACATGTGCAAAATACCTCATCCAAAATAATTTATTCTACACACCTGTATGGCCAAGGACTTGACGTGAAGGGTGTCATTGGCATAGTCCCATGTAGACCAATCTAAAGGAGAAGATTGGTTCTTGAGTTGTTTTGAGTTGTAGTTTTATTTCCCAGACAATTTAGGGACTATCACTTGCCCTAAATGGCTGCGGTAAAATAAAATAGTTACATAGAACATTGTGACATGAATTTCAAAAAGTGAGTTTAAATATGGCAATCATTTCCTTGTATTCATATTGTTTGAAGCCAAAAGATCTCATCATTTGACCCCTAAATCCAAATCAGGTGCGTTAACACGTGCAAACAACCTTGTCAAAACAAATTTCTTATACATGCATGTATGGCTAAGGACCCAATGAGAGGGGCATTGTTGGAACTATCTTGTGGAGATGAATCTAATGAAAAAGAATTCTCTTCAAACCAACTCATGATTCTTGAGTTATTTCGAGTTGTATATTGCTTGCCTAGATAATTCAAGGACATTTTCCATAAATGGTATCGAGGGGTACGTAAACCATTACTTGGAACGACATGTCATTAATTGCAACAAGTGAGTTTCATTAGGCATATTGTTCCTATGAAGTCACCAATATTAAACGTGTGAGATATCATGATTTTCTCCCTAGATAAAAATTTGGTGCTTTAACGCATGTGGAAATGGAATCCTCCAAAATCATTTAATATACATGAATATGTGGCCAAGGACTCATGGAAAAGGGCATCATTGGCACTATTCCATGAAGATGACTACAATGGAGCAAACTACTTGTTGAATTGGACTCGTAGTCTCATTCATTTCAATTTGTACCCTACTTGCCTAGACATTTCATGCACACTTTCCCTAATGGTCCAAGGGGTAAAAAATGCAAACCAACACTCAAAACGGTATGCCATAAATTGAAAAAAATTGAGTTTCATTGGGGCCATCATCATTGAGTAGTCATTGAGGTTGAATGTGTGAGATCTTGTTATTTAACTCCTGATCCAAATTTGGTGCTTTAACACATGTGGAAATGAACTCATCCATTATTGTTTCTTATGCACATTTTCATGTCCAAGGACTCATGGAGAAGGGTGCTATTGGAAACAATCACAAGGAGACGAATCTAATGGAGCATACTGCTCATTGAACCAACTCAGCTTCTCTTTATTTATTTTGAGTTGTAGCTTATTTACCTGGATAATTCAAGGACACTTTCCCTAAAATGGTCCCGAGGGAAAAAATGCAACACGTGACTAGGAACATCATGATATTAGTTGCAATAAGCGAGTTTCATTGGGTACATCATCCAAAGTAGTCATCGAGGTTGAATACAAGAGATCTCATAATTTGACCCCTAGATCCAACCAAGGTTTTAATACATGCAAATAAGCTCTCATCCAAAAATATTATATTAATATTCATGCTTGAAGTGGTTAAGGACTTATGGAGAAGGTTGTCATTAACATTGTATTATGAATATGAATCCAATGAATAAAAATTCTCATAGAAATGACTCATGGTTCTTGAGTTGTTTCAAGTTGTAGGTTGTTTGTGTGGACAATTTAGGATCACTTTCCCTAGATGGTCCCATGGAAAAAGAAATGAAAATAACGACTTGGAACAACATACAATTAGTTGTAGCTAGTGAGTTTAATTTTAACCATTTTCCTTGTGAGTTCATTGAGGTTGGAGACAACAGACCTTGTCATTTACAATTGACATTTACGGTTTTTTTAAATACCTACATGATGCCAGGATTGCAACATATGGTAACAACAACATTGTTCCATGGCACAATAATTTCCATCGACATAAATAGTTGGTCTTGTTTACATTGGTGGCTAATATCGCGATGGAATGTCGCTCCCATATAAAACATGTCAGAGATGAATAATTGATCATCGGTTGAGCGACATTACCATAAGTCAGAATTGCGACATATGGTAACATCACTCCCATAGCACACACGCCTGAGATGAATAACTTAATTCATCGATTGAGAGACATTACCGATCCGGATTTTATGAGAAAAATGAAATGGACACAGATTATTAATGATTCTTAACACAAAATAATAGAGATCTATTAAAATTGGTTTTCTATTCAATAATGAAATAATAAACTCGAAACGCAAATGGAAACAAGCTTGTTGGAATGGTGGCGTACTATCTCTAAGAAGAGATGCGATGGTTATGCTCATTCATAAGAAGATGATTACAATGAGGCTCAAGGAATTTTTACAATAAACAGAATTTCAAAAACCCTAGATTATCCAGAAAACCTAACCCTAGAGAGATGAAGTGCCAAAAGTCAATGTAATGCATTTGGGTAAGTTGGCACATTAACTTCCTGGCTGTAACTTTTGCATACGATCTCTTTAGGCGTGTGATAGCCCGCTGAAAAGGTATCATCATGATATTAATTTTGGGGCCTCAATAATTCCATAAGTTATCATTGAGAATATTTATCCCAAAACCTTCATTTAGGCCCCTCAAAATGGCCCTAAGGAAAACTAAAAATAGTAAATTGCCAAATTGCTAGAAAAATGTTTTTAGCCAGCCAGTGCTGCTGGGCAGGACATCGACATTCATCCGATCAATTCTCCATCCTTAATAAGAAATGTTCTCCATTGTGTTGATTTCCATTAGATGGTGAAATTTCTATTGAATTTGGCCCCGGTGAGCCACTTGTCTTGGTGCGAGCCTCCTTGACTTAATCGATAAAGTTGATCCTTTGTTGTCAAGTTACCTTGATCCGTGTGTCCAAAATATGATTGTTTGATGCCTTTTGGATGTATTCGAGGTTGATCTGTATTGGTGTCATTGTTCGCCACGCTCTAAGGTGTCCAATAATGGTGGGAAATAAGGGCTAAGGATATCCACTTGAACATTGGGCAAAATAAGGAAGGGGGGAAATGTTGAGATCAAAAGCATTATCCCCATGGCCTTGGTGATGGTACATGACCCATAGTTGAGTGGGTGAAGCTTCCGATGGGTCCTCGTAAGGCATTCTTCGGCAAGGGCAACTAAAATTTGTCTCCCCACCTAAAACTTATGTGGCACTCGATGTTGATCATGGCATTGTCAAAATTTCTGTCATCGATCTCTCAGGGATATCCCGAACCTATTGGTGGAAGTGCTAGATCCACCCAATGAACCGTGGCTTTGTCACCATTTGAATAGAGATGATTCGTCGAAATGGACCGCAAAGGGGAAGTGCAACATCTATGGACCTATCAATCCCAACCCCACCCTCGAAGGGCCGTATCAGTTGAGCTATGAAGGGGTCGGTTGTAGCTATGTTGGACATAGGGAAGCTTCTCCTCATCCCATTTGCGAGGGTGCTTTGAATTTCACATGCGAAGGATATGCACAAACAAATGATTTACAACTTTGGTTTGTCCATCCGGTTCAAGTGGAAGGCCATGGATTTGCGACCGAGGCTCGACGAATGTGGATTTGGTGACCGTAGGCTCGACTAGAATCAAAATGAGAAATTGACTATCCCTATCCGAGACAATGGTTTGTGGAGTCCAAAATGCACTGCACTCCATTCAAAGAATATCTTAGCAAGGCCCCACAGATTCTCTTCTTGTAGGCAACCAAATCACCATCTTAGAAAAGCCGGGTCAACCACAAAAACATAATCATTTCTCCACTTGGTGGATCTGAGGGCCTCGACATGTAGTCCATTGAGATTTATTCCCATGGTCTATGAGGAGTAGGAAGATGAGTGTACAGCCCCATTTCTTAGTGTTTCGGTTTGAAATAGTGCAGCAAAGTATGGAACCGATATACTTGTTGGACCTCCGCTTGAGTTTTGACCAAGAGAAGTGTCTTGCGACTCGACCGTAGTGGGATTCCCAAATCATCTTCAATTTCTCCCTTGATGGAACACATATATATCTGCATCTACACGCCAAACCCATATTGAAGATATAAATTATCAACAACTATGTTTGCACCCAACATTTGGTAGGGTGGTGGCAAAGTCCGGGTCTATCTCATAGAGTTGGGGCCATCTATAGTCCCATGGCCACAAGAGTCTAGCACTGCAGTGAGTTTCGTGACTAGTACCTCATCGAGGCAATCATGATCGGGATTGGTTCTTCCCGCTTTAATACTTGATGTTGAGGTGGAATTAAAGTATGACCACTTGATGCACATCATTCGCAATTTTCCTTGTGTCCAAGATAACCGCTAGGCTTATTATCGGCAGGGATGACTGCTCCTATCTCTAAGAATGTAATGTCTCCACTGGAGGTAGCTTTCATAATGGAGTACATTTCTTTGTCATAGGGTACTTTCACAGACAAGCATCGATAGTCTTCACTCATGATAGGGCCACGGGTGGTTGTGCCGAGGAGAACCACACCCACGATAAACCGGCGACCGGCCTTGATCTCAAAGGTATGCTGTAGGTTTGGTAGTGAAAGTATTGGGATGACATACGTCACTCAAACCATTGAATGCTTATTGTTGGGACATGCGCCACTCAAGTTTTCCTTACCACCACCCCCCGGTGATTTTAACAGGGCCCATGCAATATGGGAGAATCCCAACACAAACCCCAAGAAGAGAAATTGGCAAGGCCCAAGAAGTTCAAGCTCATTGAGCGTGGTTAGCTGGCCATGGATGACTTGGATCTTGGTTGGATCCACATGTACACCATGATGATCAATGATGTAGCCTGTAATGGACCTGTCCATGGGTTTACATTTTTCCAAGTTGGCGATAGCTCTGTGTTGTCATGGTATTTAACCCGCTGAATATGTTGCAAGTGTTCTGGACGTCTTTGTTGTAAATGAGAATGTCATCCATATACACCACTAAAAATTATTGGTGAATAGCTCCAAGATATCATCCATCATCCTCATGAAAGTGGTTGGAGCATTTGTCAAACCAAAGGGCACGACCAAACATTCAAAAGGCCTTCCTTTGACTTGAAGGTGGTCTTCCATACATCCGCCTGCTCTATCGTGCACCGGTGGTGTTTTACTTCAAATCAAATTTTACCGAAGTATTTATCCCCATGAGTTGATCATCAAGGAGTTCGTCGATTCAAGGAACGGCACCGTTTCCTCCATCATGATTTTATTCAAAGCCCAAGAATCAATGCAAATTGGCCAGTTCCATCATTCTTCTGTACTGGAACAATTGGGCTCTCGCAAAGTGATGAGTTGGGACGATGTGCCCCTTGTGAGAAGTTCTGTATTTGTCGCTGATCTTCTCATTCTCTAACAGAGTGCGACGATCACCCATTGGCAAGCACTTGACTCCTCGCGCAAAGGCAGGGTACCTCAAAGAGGTGAGGAGAATATATCCGATTATTCTTCCACGAACTTATCAACTTGCTTCTCATTGTGTGGAGAGGTTGTCCGCAGACACCCTAGAAGTGGTTGTGATATTTCACTTATTCTAAGAGCGAATCAAGAAGACAAACTTCCCTTCTAAGAGATGATCTTCCCGCATTGCTACAGAGATCAAGGAATAGCATTAGGTGGGACTACGTATCCTTGCATAATTTTGTTCAAAGTAATAATAACACTACCAATCCTAGATTCATATACAAAGATGACATTTCCATAAATAAGGTTGTCCCAAAAAGAACATCACAAACTTAGAGAGAGGAGAAACATCACAATACCTCGCCTTTGAAGGTCTTGATGTCGTGATGATGACACTGTTGGTCGACATAGAGATCGCTAGCTCGGTGGAAAAAAAAAAAAAAACATCCAATGGTGTAGGGTTGGGTGAGGTGTTGTAAGTGTACAGCCACTCTTATGACCTCTATAGGATATGAGGTTATTATCACATTTATCAACGATGAAGTGTAGTGAGGTGCCTTTACCCACATTTGCAAATGGAAGAGGTGTTCTCCTTTCTTTGTCTCGCCTAGTTCACTGGGTTGAAGCTTGGTGGTAGTAATGGTGGCACTGTGTTCCATGTCAATGATATCGCCTTCCTTTTGGTTCTAGCCTCGATTTAGACTCAGATCTGATTCATAGGCTTTCACTTCAGCCAACATCATTTGAGCAACAATCACCATTGTTATTCCAAGGGCTCTTGTGGAAGTCACACCACTTCCTAAAAGATCCTTCTTTGTCTTTCAGTGTCCTTCGTACGCGCTGGGACTAGTTGTCCCGATAATTCATATTTTCTATCCTTTGTTCTCGGTGGGTTGGGCTACCCTTTCCTGGCTTTTATTGTGAGGGGTTCCCAGGCCCAAATTGTTGCGTCTTTTGTTTGAGCTTCTGCTCGATTTTGACGGCATATCAGTAGGCCGCACCCAAGGATGAGATGTCTAGAAATTCCATTTCGGTCTGGATGTATCTATGCAGAGCACCATAATACTTGAGCACCATATTTCTCTCTGAATCTTTGATACCCATCTTGGTGCACAAGGTATGGAAGATATTTGTGAAATTTGGCACTACTTGGTCTCTTTCTTGCCGCAGTGTGGTCCATTTGGTATATAAGTCGTCATAACTTCTGAAAGGGTAGTATTTCTCCTTAATAGCATCCCTGAAGGAATCTTAGGTGGTTGTGACTGTAAATAATGAGGTTTCCTTGGTTTCCTTTTTCTCACAAAAATTTTCCCACCAAACTTTGACATGGGGGACGGCTTTGAGGAGTGAAAAAGTAATCTTTTCTCTATTCAAGAAATTATGGACAGAAAAATACCCTTCTAGCAGATTCAACCACTTGTCTATAGCATATGTGTCTATATGACCTTAAAATATAGGAATATTGAAATTTATCTATACCTTGAAGGGGGTGGTGCCTCCACTCGAAGAAGATGTGTCGCCTGTTGGTAGTTGCTGAAGGATTTGCGCAAAACTATCCATCATCTCGTTCCTCTATTGCGTGAGGGATTTCTCAATCAACAGTTTGAAAGGATCTCCTGTCTCTTCATATTTATTTTCTCCAGCCATGAGAGGTCGCTTGGGCGTGCGAGAGATTTTGTCCTCAAGAGAAATAAGCTCAAGACCCAACTCTTTGTACTATGACCTCGTTGGGGACATGCATTAAGACGACAAGGAGTAGACCGCTCTGATACCACTGATCTTGATTTTATGAGAAAAACGAAATGAATACATATTATTAACAGATTCTTAACAGAAAATAATAGAGATACAGTAAAACTAGTTTTCTATTCAATAATGAAATAAGCTAAAACTGTAAAATGTAGCGGAAACAAGCTTGTTGGAATGGTGGTGGATTATCTCTGAGAAGAGATGTGATGGTTGCGCTCATTCACAAGAAGATGATTACAATGAGGCTCTTAAGGAATTTTTACCATAAAAAGGAATTCCAGAAACCCTAGACATCCAAAAACCTAACCCTAGGAGATGAAGCGCCAAAAGTCATGTGGGCCCTGTTTGGGTAAGTCAGTACATTAACTTCCCGGGGTCGTAACTTTTGCATACGATCTTCATTTTAGGCGTATGATAGCCCGTTGGAAAGGTATCGTTGAGGAGATTAATTTTGGCACATCAATCATGCCATAGGATATCATTGAGAATCTCTATCCTTAAAAACCTTCATTTAGGCCCTCAAAATGGCCCCAGAAGTGAAAACTGCTAAAAATAGTAAATTGCCAAAATTGCCAGAAAACTGTTTTGAGCCAGTTGGAAAAGGTGGGTGACCACCGATATCCATCTGGATCATTACCATATGTAGGGATTAATACGTATGGTAATGTCTCTCCCACGGCATCCATGTAGTGGAGATCGACGAAATGGGATGTTAGAATTCTGATGTCTATGACGTCGTTGTAGCGACGGCTATACGGGGTTTGGAACAGTCAAATCCGATATGACACGTGTCTGCATGAAACGTTGCAATAGAGATGATATCTATGGCGTTGGAAAAGCGATGTCATATGAAATGACATTTGAGGGGGTCAATTTTTTGTCATTCTCCTAACAATATAAAGTGGCAATTGAGTTGAACGCACCGTCGGAATTTGACCCAAATGTACTAGTGTTTGATATGGTGGTCAAAATTCTTAGTGAGCCCTCTTTACATATGTGGCATCCTCAAAATTACTCTGACGACTGCCTTGTTGGTGTGTCAATCCATCTCTAATTCTCCTGAGTGTCTCAGGTGGACTGCTACATCAGGTCCATGTGGCGATGACTGGGATAGAAGGTGTATGTTGAGTGGGAATATCGGTGGCTTGGAAAAATCGGAATACCAATATCATGACCCAATGACAATTTTTTATCCCTTTGTATTATTTTCATGTTACGCCACTCACTCTTCAACATGTGGCTTCCAAAACCGTTGTCACTCCCCATATGGGTGTTATCTCTCATGCACCTTCATGATGCGATATCGTTCGTTCATTGTAGATCAAGCTCACTTGCAACCGTTGGATGATTGGGCCTACATATTTACTAGCGCTCAATCCTTGGGTTGTGGTCTCATGATATAGTCCATGTTTGAACATGGATTAATCCTATTTGAAGTGTGATTATCCCTTTTTAAGCTCCCAATAAGTTCCCATATGCTTGAAACTTAGCCTTGGGCCCTTAGGGAATGACTTTTTTGTTTATTTATTTAGGGAAATTGAAAATTTTCTATCTTTTTTCAGTCGAGAAGCTCTATAAGCTCTCCTCCAACCTATATCTTGTTAAAATTTGGCCTCATAACCTCAATCAACATGCGTATCAGTGACCAGATTAAAAATGGTACTAACATCAGCTCCAGTGGGGATAACATACATGTGTGTTATGTTGATAACTATAGACCAAGTGTCTTGTAATGTTGGGTTATGGAGTCTGTGTTAAAATAAGAGGCCCCCCACACACTTGAAAACTGATCTGATAGGTGAAACAAAAATTGCTCAAGAGCTTACAATGTTATAATCTAACTATTTTCTTGTGTAATGAATGGTGAATGAAGTAAAATTAAAATTGCATGGACAAGAATAGAAAAATATTTATTTATGTACAGGGTGAGAAAATATGCAGCATTGAGTACTGCAAGAAGTGCTTGAGAAACCTCCCATTCACAAGATCCCCAAACAACTCTCCATCTAGTTGAGCTAGTTCATATGTGTTGTTATATTGAGTTGCAATGACTTGTAAGGGCCCAAACCAAATATTGTCTAACTTCCCATGTTTTCCCTTTGCTTCTCTTCTGGTCTCTTGCCTTGAAGTTTCTTTCCTTGGTCCCCTAGTCAAAAATGTCTTTCATTCTTTCTGGGTGATCTTGGAACTTTGTTTGGACCTTCTCTCTTACCCATTTGACCCCAATTAGTTGACTTGTTCTTATTTTTATATCATCATATTATGCCTCCTCATATTGTAGTGATCTTGTTGTAGGGAAGTTGTGTTGGATAATAGAAATGACCTAACCTAAATGCTAGTTGACTTAGGTATATCTCCATCCTGGAATGCCTTGTCTGATAGTAGCCTTTTCTTTTCTACACCACTAACTATGAATCTCCAAACACCACCAGCTCAGTGATTTGCATTTTTCATGTTTCCTCCAAGCCAAGAATTAGGTCCTCATATTACATTATTGGTGGCCTCAAACTTTAGTTTTTAGGACAAATGAAATGATTTCTTGCTGAGAGAGATGAGTATTACACCAGCTCTGACTCCTTCTTTTGAATATGCCCCATAAAGTACATTTTCCATATACCACCTATTTCTTTAGAAGGGATTTCCCCAAGGTTTGTGAGTATGGGGGATTCCTTGTATTATTCATTGACTATGAGGATACAACAACCAATATCTTCATCACCATTATATATATGATGATTTACAGGATTTGTTTTGTCACTAACCACATAAAAAAAAAAACATTTTTTGTACAACCTCTTATTCTTTCCCCCAAAGGCTGGTATAGTGGCATAAGTCATGTCCATCTGCATTGTGCCTCCCATCTTACATTCCCATGTTCTTGACAACAACATTCCATATTTTGTAAGAACATCAGCCACTACTATGTCAATCATAATTCTCTTGAAAACTAGTTGAGCCAAAGTAACTACCATGTCTTTAATCATCCCATCACATTTCACTTTTCTGGCATCAAAAGAATAGAGGTAATGACATGGCCTAGTTATTTCCAATCCTAACTTTTCCATGACTACTTTGGGCATAATATTATGTGATTCTCTAGAGTCAATCATACAATTATGCAATATTTTTTCATGGATATTCAATGTTACATAAAAAAGTGCAACAGATTCTTCTTTGGAATCTATGTGAGGGCCAAAACTATGGTTGGAGACTCATATTACAGATTCACAGTATCAGGATGGCTTGTTTATCCTTTTCATTGTATGTATTTCTCAATCTATTTGTGATATGAAGGATGTTAAGCCAATTCCTCCAGTAGGAAAGGAATCTCAATTTTGGAAAATTATTTTTCAATGTTAAAAGGTGGAACTAATTCCTCAAATTCCTTAACCTCTTTTTCTATCTTTGATGGATCCCCATCCTCATTAGCCTTGGGAATATTTTTTATTTCTTTGACTTTATCCTTGAAAATACTTGGGCTAGGCTTCTTAGGTTGGGGTTGACTATAATGATTGGATGCTTTCTGTCTAGGTCTGAGATCATACTTCTTATACATCATAGTATGTAGTGCATTAGAAAGCATTCTATACTGAAGAAAAGATAAAATTTCTTTATTAGATTCATTTTTAGGGGTATGTTTCTTGTTTTTCAAGGAATCTTCATAACCATCTTGTGTTAGATGCATGGAATTATTTTCCACTCGTAATAGGTGTATTTTCTATGGATTCTCGACATATTCCTCATCCATTACTTCCTCCACCAATTTATTTTCATTGTTGGGTCTCACAGGGGGTTGGACGAGTTTTTATTCATTTCTTATTTCTATCCTCATGAGTTGAGGATTAAAAGGTATTCTAAACTGATAAGGGTTATGCGCCCCTCCTTCTTAAGGAGCTTTCTTTGTGTTAACATTCTCCATTTTGAACCTTGACATTTTATTTGTCAAATTTCTTATCAGTCTAAACATATTTTTCATCCTATCTTCGTGGGGATATTTAGCTGGATCAGATGGACCACAATCCTCTCTATCCTTTTTTTATTTCTACTTGATCTACATTTTGTTTCATTTTACCTGATGTAGTCATATTTCCTTCAATGTTTATTGCATCATCCTACATTATCAGCAGAGTTGGGGCTCTTCTTTCCCTTAATACCATGGAAAAGTCAGCATCAAAAGCCCCAACATATGTGACTTTAGCTACTTGTTGTGAGGGTTTCGTTTCTCTAGGGATCTTGTTGCATAGCTTGTTAAATATTTTGTTAAACTCTAGAACAAGCTCATTACATTTCTTCTTGAGTGAGCCAAATTTTTTTAGGTAATATAAATTGTCTCTCTTTCCCCCCCATTGTTACATAAATGCATACTCAAGATCCTTCCAACTATGAATTGAGGCTGCATGAATCTATCTGAACCACTTACAAACGTCTCCCTCTAAAGTTTGAACAAACATCCTCATGGATACATCATCGTGCTCCATGAAAAGATTGTCAATGAAGTCTTGGGAGGCTTCTATATGTTCTTTATCGGAATGAGCTTGTTCTCCATCATATTTGGGCAAGAGCTTCAAGTAATTTTTAGGGATGTCATGAACATGCACAGTCATATTTAATGGGTTGAATCTAGCTATGACCCAAGAATTTAAAGGTGGTGAGGGAGGTCGGTTTCGCCCCACTCTTCTTTCTCCTAAGTTGGCCATAAGATTTTGCATGATGTGGTTATTAGCTTCGAAGGACAGAGGGTTAACATGGTTTTTCAAGAAGGGTTTGAGGGAAGAACTCGCTTCTTAAAAAACTTCTATGAGTGAATTATATATATCTATCAAGGGTTCAACCGGAATATTCAAAGTACAATATGAATCAATAATTATATCAACTAGATCGAAAGATTCACGGCCTCTAGTAACAACAGAAGGAGATGATTCTAGATTAGGGTTACATAAATCTAAAGAGATTTGAATTTCTCTAACATTTCTCTATGTCATGAGCTTCTATGGATCTGAGTATATTGGAATTTTCTCAGGATTTGGTTTGCTTCTGGTGTATCTTTTGTTAAATTCCAGATCCACCTTCTACGGAGTCCCTAGGTGAA
Source organism: Picea sitchensis (assembly GCA_010110895.2). Taxonomy (NCBI): domain Eukaryota; kingdom Viridiplantae; phylum Streptophyta; class Pinopsida; order Pinales; family Pinaceae; genus Picea; species Picea sitchensis. The sequence continues at coordinate 66,034 of SNQJ01S0084043.1, forward strand.
AAACTAACAGTTGGATTTATGAAGCTTGTTTCATTGTCAATATCAGAGCTTGCAATGTCATACCCCAGGGAAATATATCTTCAAATTCCATTCCCCAAAAATAGTGCCATTTCAGATGTTATCCCTCGATATGTTCCAGGTTTTCAATGGAACAATGTCGAGGAACCCCGGGGGATAAGACTCGGGATGAGCCTTAAATCCATGCTTGCAATAACTAAAATTATGAAAAATTTGGGTAAGATTTTCTCTCTCTCTTACAAAACTATCGGTCCTCAAACAGTTTGATTCTAGATACTTAAAACCTTCAACTTTGTAAGCCATTTTTCCACTATTGTTTCAGACAATTTTTTTTAAGAGTGGGGAAAATGGTGGATTAGAATAAATAAAAGATAAGAATATAAGGCATTGCAGAGAATGAATCTTATATCTTATGGACATATAATAATGTGTTGATAAATTAAGAATTCAATGGTTCTAACACATATAACATATCATTAAAACATGCATCAAATAGTTACATCTTCAAATATATAAATCCATGGAGGTACCTGTTGTGTTGGTTTTGTCACTTGGGTGAGCAAAAACACAACACTTGCATGTTTAGATAATATTGATAAACAAGAAAGAAGTTTGTGAGTTGGTTAGATAAACCAAATACACATGGAAACAAAGAAATACAACTAAAAAAACTAAGAAATAAATCTTAGAGAAGCTTGAGAAACTAGAACCATGAAAATCAAAAAATGACCAACATATTGCTACCAATGGATCAATAGATTGATAGGAAAAACATCGTAGATAAAGGCAGGGACTTATGAGTCCCCTCTTCCTCCTTGGGAGTGTTGGACACACCTACCACACTTAGAGGGGGGTTGAATGAGTGTGGGGATTTTTTTCCCAAAAGCTTCCCTCTTTACAAAAACTCCTTAGTTAACATTCAACATTTATTCATTCCCCATTGTTGTCATTTATAACTAGTTAGATGAGAACATATATCAGTAATATATCATCATCAATTCATCACTACAAGGAACACAAAGAACACAAGATGTATGTACAATTTTTCTTTCTATTATGGACAACAATTTGGGGGTTTATCAGCAACAACTAAATAGAGTACAACTCTACAAGAGCACCAGCTCTATAATGCAAGACTTAGCTTACACCCTCGGCACCAACAAAGATGAGGCAACAATCCTCAACAAATATCAATATGTCAATAGGTACACGACCTGTCAGTAGTGCATCCAGCGTGTGTACGTGCTCTGGCTCACTACAGCCCCCGTATGCACGCGACCAGTGTATACAACAACCTGCGTATACCTTCTAAGTTGTTAGGGTTTGTCCTTCAAGATCAACTCAGATTCTATGCAATCAATATATCATTCTCTTCTATCTCTGACTGTCCAATCTGACCACCATCCAGTCACAACACATCCAAGCTCTCCAATACCTTGCTCATGGTCCACAACAAATCAATATGAATGTTATCTCAATCATGTATAAATAACTAGTATACCAAAGCAATCATGTCACCACTTAATCACAAGAGTACTAATCACTCCATCAACCAAATCATCCAAAATGAACAATATCATAGAATCCATACCAAGAATTCCCTAAGCATTCACAACACATCAAAGAATAGTATCCATAAAGACAATAATGTAACCATACCAGTGTCTCAGTGATAGATCTGAGCCCATAGAATGCAGATCTGGAACCTGCCTCATCATCCAAGAGCTTGGCACCATCTCAAACAAAAATCTCCATGATTTTATCAACTATACGCTCCATGTACATAGTCAACCTACGTATGCCTTCAATGCATACGCACCCTATACACAAACAGCTCGCGTATACCTCAGAAACTAGGGTTTCTAAGGCTCTGAGAATTTTTTCGTCAAGATCTCCGACATTTATAAGACTATGATGCGTCCATGAGATCCTCCTCTCGCTCTCTTCCTCAGAATAAATCTTCAATCATGCTCAAGAGATCCACACCAATGAGATGCTCTCACAAGAAGCTCTCCATCAATACTCCAAAAGATATTCACAAGAAGCTCTCCATTGATCCACAAAAAGGATGATCTACAAGAGACCATAGCTATCTTATTTATACTTTCATCATCTAGGTTACTTAACCCATTTTTAGGTCACTTAACCCATTTCTAGGTTACTTAACCTATTTTCCTTATTTTAGGGTTAACCACTTTCCATGAATAGAAAGTTCTCCAATACTTTATCATTTAAATATTCCTTCTTGATTTTGT
>SNQJ01S0084043.1:74622-84937 GCA_010110895.2 Picea sitchensis
AGCGTGGGAAATCCCAGGTTTTTCCTGGCCAAATGGTATGGGTCTAGGTGCATCAAGAAATATTGTGTACAAGTAACCTGATTGAGCATAGATGAGGTCAAACTATTGGGCCTTGTTGATGGCTTCCTCTTCTGACTGAGGAAAAGTGGATGCTACATCTTTGGAAACAACAAAGACAAGTTATTTGAGAAACCAATCAAGACGTTGTCCTTTGGTGGTTTTTGCTTTACACAAACTACGTCGTCAACGCCATTCATGGATGTGGTTGGCTATATGGATAGCAGTGGTTTGTTTGAACTCAAAGATAAGTTCTAAGACAGTATCATGAAGAACTAGTAGTTGGAAAATGGACAAAAAGGCCTTGGCCAATGATTCAAAGGTCACATGGGACCCTGATTTTTCATCCACATACCATTTGGTTGATGAACCTATGAGATTTCTTTGAAATAACCTCAATCGGATGGAATCATCCATGATGTTGTTTGATGAGCACCATAAGTGAGAGGTCATAACATGGTTGGCAAGCTCTTCCCCCGGTTTTACTTCAAACTTCGAAATATCTTAAGGTAGTTTGGTAGGCATATTGGGCCAAGTGGGGCATGTAAAATGGGATCATTCATGAGTTTGTTCAAATCAAGGAGGGATGTCAAGTATGGCATAGGGATATTTGGTGGAGGATTAGTTCCAGCCATTGTGTAAGTAGGTAATGGACCTGTACCTTGAGAGGGATTTGGTGGGTTTTTACTTCCCCCTTGAGAAGAAGTTTGACCCCCTACTCCTTGTGAAGGAGAACTCATAGATGGATGACCTTGGGTATTTGACCCAAGCAAAGTGGAACCAAGTAAATTTGATCCTAAAATAATAGCACTCACGGGGGTGTGAGATGGCTGATTCAATGAGTTGGAAAGGCTAGGGACTCCTACTAGAATAGGAGGGAGATTCTGCAAGCGTCTAGAAAGACGGGGATTTTGTGGTTCCCCTATGGTTTCCGATAAGCAAAGTGAATGTGCACAAATGGTTATAAGAGAGAAATAAATGAACAGGAGGTTTGTATCTTTTTGGCCTTCACAAAATAGTATAACTGATCACAATTGAATGTAATCAGATGAACATCATACAGAAATCAACTGTAAATAAACAAGCATGTGGATAGGTGGATTTTTTCTGTGTGGGGGAACAATAAAAACAAATGCTCATGTCCTAAAAGACCTATCGTCCTTCCTCTCAATTCAGCACTAGGCCTTCTAATAGCACTTAATAGTGGGGTCTGAAGCCACTAGAAGAGGAACTAGTGAAGGTTGAAGTAATTAATTATAATGAGGGGTAGAGGGTGCATATCCTGAAAGAGCTAGTGATATTTCCCAATATCCAAACAAAATAATATCAAGGTGCGATTTCATCCCACAACCACCACTTGGGTGGATATCCTAAGTTTGGCCACTAAGTTCCTCGGTCAAAGTGCATCATTTAGATTTTTGGCCTCATAAATGGGTCACGGGCTAGATGCCCTCACAAGAGTTGGGTAACTCAAGGAGGGATGCGCAAAACAACCAGACCTTGGCCTTCGACCCTTCATGGGTATCTCCCTGCCTTATGGTGTAGGAACACTTAACTTGGAGGATATTAAAGTTCCCTATTTCTCAACTTATATTGTTTGAAAATGTGAGAACCTAATAACGGGGGGTTATTTGGATGCCTACCCCCGAGATCCTACCTAGACTAAAACAATTCTTTTGGCACCCCCTGTGGAGGAAAATTTAGTGCGTTCTTAGAAAAAAAATTAGATGTGGTGGGCTGAGATATTGGGGTCATGGACCAACCTTGTTTGAATTAATTTGGTGTGGATAATTTCCAAAGAAGTAGTCAGATCTTTTGGAATTCCTTTGGGGAAATCCTACTTCGACCTCCACTATTCTAATAGAAATTGTGTGTGTGAAGGGTGGCTTTGTGTGCAAGAAAGTGAAAAGTGTGCAAATATTTTAATAAGTTAAGTGTGATATTGCAACATGTGGACTTCATGTGGTCCTTACACATATTCTTACCTAGCTTACTATGTGTCTTTGGTACAACCTTGCGTAAAATTTAAATCCCTAAAGAACTAGAAATGTGGACATATGGATCCTTACAAATCCTTTAAACTCCCTAAAATGTTGTCTATAATAAGAAAGATTTGAAAATATCCTAGAATTGTAGACATGTGGGAATGTATGGGCATGTTACTTTGATATTTAAACTTCCCTAGATTGTGATCTAAACTAAGAAATATTTTTAAGAAAATATCCTAATATTGCAAACATGTGGGCATGTATGGGCCTTTACAAAGCTTTAAGATGGTTTCAAAAACTAAGAGGAACCCTAGGGGGGGTTTGTCCTCTCCTAAATGATTTGTTTAAGGGAGACAAAATTTCCTTTTAACCACCTTTTTTATTCCCGAGATCACACTAGGGTGTGGGGAAGAGCATACTTGAGGGATAAAATTAACTTCTAGTCCCAATTTAAGTGATTGAGTATGAAAAGAAATAACTTCAACTTAAAATTTTAAAAACCAAATGAGCCATCCATGTGGAAACAAAGAAAAAGAGGAGAATAGTGATTATTTTTACCCCTAAGTGCCTATGTTAGCTAATCTTTCTTATGAGAAAGGACTCTAAGTGGAGTGTAGTTTCCTTACAAAGTGCACAAAAATAAAAATTTGAARTCTAGGGGCCCTCAAACCATTCAAAAAACCCTTACAATTTGAAAAACTAGACTTATGTGTGGGCTACAATTCTGACAGGCACACAGAGGGTGCACAATGTGCAGAATGCGTAGTGTAATGAAGCTTGTTTCAYGTACATTGCACGGAGTGAATGTCTGTGGGCCTTGAAAGTCGTGCACTTCCTRTCATGCGTCAGGGGAGAAATTTCCAAGTGAAATACTCCTTCCTCGTCTCTGAATTTTGACTTTGGCAGGTTGGGCTAGGCTCGTTTGGTACATGCAATTCAAAACAATCAAAATGAAGTGCTCTCAAGACTTAAATATGGAGGACTTTGATATTGATCCCCAGTATGGTCGCCAATATGTTGTGTTGGTTTTGTCACTTGGGTGAGAAAAAACACAACACTTGCATGTTTATATAAGCCTACTAAACAAGAAAGAAGTTTGTGAGTTGGTTAGACAAACCAAATACACATGAAAACAAATAAATACAACTAAAAACAACTAAGAAATAAATCTTAGAGAAGATTGAGAAACTAGAACCATGAAAATCAAAAAATGACCAACATATTGCTACTAATGGATCAATAGATTGATAGGAAAAACACCGTAGAGAAAGGAAGGGACTTATGAGTCCCCTCTTCCTCCTTGGGAGGGCTCTTGATTTACCTAATTGAGAGCTCTTCTCTTCATACAATGGAATAAATGGAAAATGGTCAAGAAATACAAATGCTTATTCCCTCAAGAGGTGAGTGGAATGGCCTATTGCAATGGTGCTTGAAGGCTTCAAAGAGAAAAGAGGATTCTCAAAGAAGAATTCTTGCAGCATAAAAATACCTTGAAGATCTTATTTTCTTAGCACACCCATGGCTCTTATTTATAGCATCCATTCATGAAAAAATGTAATTGGTTGATAGTGTGAACAGGGGGTCTTTTAGGGCACCCTCTAGGCCTTGACCAGCCTCCAAGCTAGATTTCTCTCAGATATGAGTGTCAAATCGTGTTGGGGTTAGGACTAGAAGTGGTTGAGGGGCCGACAAGATCCATAAATGCATTTTTCATAGAAGTGTGTGGCTTTTCTCGTAGATACAGTTTTTTTCCTTTTAATGGATTTTGGTGTTGTAGGTGGACTAATTGTTGTTGGCATTGATGTTTTTCTTCAACCATTGTATGCAATGTTGCGGACGATTTTTCAGTGATAACAGTACCCTCTGCACATCATTAAACATATGAAGAAATGACAAGAAGTGGTCATTTGTTAAGATGAAATCACTTCAGTATCATAAGCATACAACACAGTAACATTGAACATGTCATATAACTTGTTACTTGAGATTTTATTAATGAAGATCGGATACAAGAAGCCAAAAATGACAAGGGTGGATTTTACAAGAGCACATGCACATGATAGACTAAAACATAATGCAGGGGATGAATCTCATGAATCTTTCATCCTTAATTATTTGTTTGTTCCTTAGGATTGTGATCAAACATCTCTGATTGTAAGAAACTCTTAAATTCCCCAAAGTTTTGACCCAAAAAATGAGATCCTTGTATTTCTTTATAGGCTTTTCCTTTGCGAGAAAATTGTTCATCTAATATAATAATGCTTCTTGAAAATGGATATTTCTTGTCAAAATCTTGATACCACCTTTGGTCTTCTAACTTGTTTTTATTGGGTAAAAATGTTTTTTACCCCCAAAGATGACTGGTTGACGTTGATGTAGGGTGTGTTCTCTTTGTCCAATTGAGCTTATGTCTATATTCCTTTGGATGGATCAATTGGGCCTATGTTTGTTGCAATGGACCTATATGACCTCTGGATAGTTGAGATTGTTAGCTGGTTGAAAGGATGTCTAACCATTTCCTCTCAACACCCACCAGTCATTAATGCAAATTACCATTGGCTAGTTCTTCAAATCCTATGTCTCAAGCTTCTGCAGAGAGATGGTAAATTGATACAATTGCACCTTAGGGTAGATTCACGAATTTCCTTTGGTTCTCAGATATGTGCTAATGATACCAAATAAGGACACTCTATCCTTCATGAAATGTAGAACACGCCCTCTTGACATCTATAGCCAAGATGGTTGATATCTCTCTCCTAAGTGAAGAGACTGAGTAGGTGGGTCATCATCAATGACATTTTTCATCTGAGTAAATCGCCTTTAGAAAGAAAATTACTCATAGATTGGTTTCTTCTAATCTTTTTGATTTCTCATATAGGAGCTCGACACGTGTTTGTGGACATAGGTGATGGGGATAAATTATTCGTCATGCCTGGTTTGATACGCTGAGATCTAGGGACTATGTGGATACGTGGGTATGGGAAATGATTACTATCCTATATCAATTGTAGCTAAAGGTGTGATGATTAGCAAGGACAAGAAGGTGTGAGGCCAAGTGTCACGCTGAAATCCATTTTATCCATCAAATGATTTGGTGCATCATCATTATATCTTTCACCTGTTCGAAAGAATACATCCTTGTTCCTTTGTATGAACATGTGTCACATTCCCAATGGATTAATTCTTTTTAAATTTTGTGTGGAGGCACAAACATTTGGGTGACGTCATCATGGTTCCACAAACATGTGGTAGTTTTCTACTGGACCATGTCATTTCTCATATGACACCACTCACTCTTCAACACATGGCTCCCAAAATCATTGTCGCACCCCATATGTGTTTTATCTCTCATGCACTTTCATGATGCAACATCGTTCGTTCATTGCAGATCAGGCTTGCTTGCAACCATTGGATGATAGAGCTTGCATCTTCACTAGTGCTTGATCCTTGGGTTGTGGTCTCTTGATATATCCCATGTTTGAAAATGGATTAAGCCTATTTGGAGCGCAATTATGCCTTTTTAAGCTCCCAACAAGTGCCTGGGAACTTGAAACTTAGCCTTGGGGCCTTATGGATTGACTTTCTATTGATTTATTTAGGTTGCTTGAACTTATTCTAGCTCTTTCCAGTCTAAGAGCTCTATAATCTCACCTCCAACCTCTATCTTGTTAAAATCTGGCCTCATAACCTCGATCAGCATGCATATCAATGACCAGATCAAAACTAACATAATCAGTGTTTAAACTAGAGATCATCCATGCCAAGGGTTGATGGAAACCCTAAAAGAATAAGAAGAGGGGTGTCCAGGCTAGTCTTGGTGTGTGAATAATGGATCTATTTTCCAAAGGGTCCAATGGTCATGTGTAAATCCTACAATATGGAAAGCTTCACCTCACTAAATTTACAACAACATGCAATTGAGATAGCTTGTTGTGTATGTTGGACTTGCCATGTATGAAAAATTCACCACAGATCAATGCCTACGATAGATTTAACTCATCACATATCCACATTTGATGGAAGATATTATAGTTTAGTTTTTGGAAATTAATTTATGTTGTATAGAAAATTATAAAAATTAATGTTTGAGTTTTCAAAAAGTGTTAAAAAATGTATTAATTTTTTAAATCAAAAATATATATTTTAAATTTTGGAAAAAAAACAAATTTAGTTTTATAAATATTGCTAAGATTAATATTTTCGTTGGTTGTGTTGTGGTCTAATTGTAAATTGGTGGGATTTTTTCTACATTGACCCAAGCTCGATTCACTAGGGATGATGCTCTTTTATCTTACTTAGGATTATTCATAGTGACATGTCCGAATGATAGTTTCATCAACTTTAGCTTGGATCTAACCTAATCCCAGTAGAAGCAGATAGATTTTGATAATGGGTTAGGAGGGTGGGGGAAAATAAGCAATGTTGAAATTTGGCATGCACCCTTTTTCAAAATAAAAAACTCATGATGTTCCAATATTTTTAATACCCTTCAATTTACATTCACATAAATCAAAGATATGAAAATTTTCAATCACTTGTTTTCAATTAGATAAACCAAGAACTGGAGTATATAGTATTTATGTTTTCTAAATAATTATTTTTTAATGATTTAATTTAACATTAGTTAAAGTAATAACATAGTTAATATCTTTATTTATTGGTTGTATTTATGTTTATGATTTTCTAAGTGATTCAAATTTGTTTTTATGTGGATACTGAATTTTGGGGTTTTTATTTAGATGTTTAAAGAAGAGAAACAGAGGGTCCCAAACAATGAAACCAATGAAAATCCATAGGATAATAATGTAGACAAGTATCCCATGGTTTTATAGTCCTCTCAAGTTACAAATGTTGCAAAAATCCCCCATTTTTATTTGGAAAGGAGGTAGTGGAGGGAAAAGTGTTTTAGGATTTCGATTTTGATGTCTACATAAGAGAACCAAAGAGTCTAAAATGCATGGGATCATAGAAACTATTGTGGAGGTCATGTAGTATCCTTTCAAAAGGAAGAATGATTTTTTTTAACTATGTCACAAGTGGGTGTTGCTCCTTTTATTCATTGGTCCAAACAACACTTAAGTTGGGCTACTAGAAAGAAGACAAAGGTTTATATTTCCAAGAACAAACTTGAGGGTTCTTATTTCAAGGATGCCAACCATGTTTGATGAAATGCCTAACAGCAAAGTGTTTGACAAATTGTTGGATTTCCAAGTGTTTGGAGAAAGCCCCATTAAACAATTTTCACAATGTAGATCGTAATTCTAAGGAAACATTTTGTATTATGGTGAATTCCTTTTCCATAAACACCTTAATTTTATCACTGGATTTTGCAGATTATGTGTTTATTTTAAAGAAAATATTAGAGTTATCACAAGGGATTATGGTGGATAAACAATGTTTAATATATGAGGGAAAACAACTTGAGGACCAAAATCATTTTCTTGTTTACCACATAGGAAAATATTCAACCCTCATTTGATGCTACGATTGTGTGGAAGCATGGATAGTTCCCAACGGTCTTCAACTTTCAAAATTTCCTCATTTAAGGACATGGTTTAAAAAAGTATTCCACTACCATAGTTGCTTTGATCCCTCTTATGTCTGGTAAAAATATAGTGGAAATATATGAAGCTACGCTATCAATGGAGATCATAGTGTCATAGGTCACTCATCTCCACAATTTTTTTTAATTAGATGTAAGTATTTTCAAATTTAATGGGTATTGGACTTCTTCATTATATTTGTACCAATGGATCCACTTGACTTGGACAAAGAATAGTGAGTGTTGGCCCTTGACCAAGTTTTGAGGATCCTTGGTCATGTTTGACCTATTTTTGGGACTTCAATAGGTTGTCGAAGGCGGAGTGCAAGATGAAGCGGAGATCACGGGATCTCGGCCCCTTTTTAGGGCTTTTTGGGTGTTGGGATTATGTAACGGGTATGGGAATGTTGGCCCATGGGTTTACCCATGTTTAGGCCCATTTTGTAATGTATAAATAGATAGCTAGGTGATGTAAGAAGAGGCCAGAATGTGCTAAGTGCTAAAGTTCGATCTATGTGATCGAAGGGTTGTAAGTTGTGCTAAGTGCAAGTAATAGTAGTAAGTGTTTTGTGCATACTGTGTGAGGCTTGCAGAGCTAAGTGCAAGTGATTATAAGATACTATGGAAGGATTTGTGCTATAACTCAGGGAAGGAGGATCTAGCGAAGAGTGTGAAAATATCATGTCCTTTGCAAAGTTGATCTTGAGGATTTGTTCATGTAAGAAGATTGAAGGAAGATAATAAAGAGGATGAAGAGTTAGTGGACGTAGCCCCAGGGCGGGGGTGAACCACGTATATCTTGTGTTGTGAATGCTTTGTGCTTTATGGTTGCTCTCTTTTTTATATGATTGAATGCTTAGTGTGATGTTAAATGATAGATGAATCTGATATGCTAGTTAGTGTTGAATAATGTGAATGAATGCTAGATCTGATCTCTATCTGTGTGCTTCTTGCTTAAATCTATTGGATCTGTGTGAATACTATGTTGATTTGTTGTTAGGGTTTAGCTGCACTGTGAACTAAAGTTGAATACTAATGAACTGTAATAACTAAGTGCTATGTTAAGGTGTTACAATCACAAGATCTGTGTCCAAGCTAAGGATGCAGACACTGGAGTCCTGCAACCACCCCTGCTTCTACCTCGGGTGAGACTTCATCTGCTTCGCAGGTGTTTCCGAAAGGGATGGTAGTTAGGGTTTTTTTGGTGCATTGTTGTAGCGTTGAACCCTGGGTCTGCCCCTGTGCCAACAAATGGTTCTGTTGCCAAGACCTGAAACTGTGATTGCTAGGAACTGAGGAAGAAGAAGCTTTGTGCGAAGATCTGACCTAAAACTGTGATTGTTGGGAACTGAGGAATAAGAATCTATGTGTGAAGATCTGACCTAGAACTGTGATTGTTGGGAACTGAGGAAAAGAAAGAAATCTCTGTGCATAGATTTTATGCTTGAATTGCAAATCTTTGTGCTTGTTGATATTATGGTAGCTGCGGGAGGTATTTACCTCCACGTGTAAACCTGACAAGGATAGAATACTCCGGGAAGAAAAAATAAACCCTAATGAGTTGGCTAATAACCATAGAAGACTTGTCGGCTCAAGAAGATAATTTATATTAGGTTATTAGCCTCCAAGAGAAGAAGTCAGCAAGAAATAATAATATATACTTAACAAACAGATACCTAGAATGATAAGTCGACCCAGGCAGTTAGCCAAAATTAGTATAAATACAGGAGGCTAGTTCTCATTCTGGCAGGCAGTCTCAGAATTACAGTGCCTAGTCTTGTGCGTAGGTTTGAGGAGAGTTGCCATTGTAGCTGCTGCAACTAGCAGATCATGTTTGGCTTGGACTATCTCTTGGCTAGGGTTTGGACTATCTAATCAGCTCTTGTTAGTGTGTTATCCTTGAGGAAAGGTGTGCTACCCTTTTTTTGGCTATCTAGCCTAGGGTTTGCTTCCGGAATGATTCTCTGTCAAGGTTAAGGTGCTCGGAGGGTTGCTTCGGCCTATGGTTGGGTGAAAAGGGTATTGTCAATGGTAAAACGAGCACACATATTTCATATTCTAACAATTTATGAGCCCACACCTCCTTCATTCAATTTAAACACTGGAAGGAAACATAGCCGCTAGGATATTGAGCTCGTTGAGGAACTGTCGCTAGGGTTACTAGCAGAAGAAGCTTCCAAGACACTGTAGCTAGTGTTACTAGCAGGAGCAGTTGCAGAAACCCTAATCCTCTTGTTGAGGCACCTTAAGTGAATGGATTGACCTAATCTCTTCATAGATCAGTGCGCTCTAGCCTAGCGCATCTCCTGATACTCTCAGCAAGCCAAGATGTGAAGTTTGATTTTGTGGTCAAATATAGGGTTTGACCAAGTCAAAGCAGCCATGACTTATTCTATGAAGTCAGAGAACAAGTTAGATAGAGCCTCTAACTTCAAAGTGTGGAATACAAGGATTGACCTCATCTTTGCCAAGAATAAAGTGTTGGATATCGTGAAAGGAAAGATCGTGAAACCAGAGTTTGAAGAAGGGAAAGAGAAGGAACCGCAGAATGTTGCAGCTATGGAGAAGTTCAAAACGATGACATTAATTCTATGAGTATCATAGTGGAATCCATAAAAGACCAATTGATACCCTACATCTCCCATATTGACTCATCGAAGAAGATGTACGATGCCCTAACAAACCTCTTCTCAGTCAGAAACATTGGACAAGTAATGAGTCTGAAGAA
>SNQJ01S0084044.1:0-13819 GCA_010110895.2 Picea sitchensis
CCCGAGACAAATTGTCAGTTAAACCAAAATAACTCTGTACCATTGTGCTTTAGTTCATTTCAAGTTTTGAAGGAGACTCTTGGACAAGTGTTGAAGGACAAATACATAAAAAGTCAGGAAATTTCATTTGAATCAATGCAGTAGTCTTGTTAGTCTTTTAAGGATCCAATAATTGATCGATTGGATGGCCTGTGTGGTCAAAATCATTCTTCATTCACCAGTCATGAGATGAAAAGTTGTTATGATATGGATATGATAAGATAGTCAGATATAGGGGTGTGTTAAGAAAAAGCATCATTTTAAAACCCATCAAAATAGTTGCAGCCATGTCAGGAAATGCATGAGGATGAAAATAACATAGATACAGTGCCAAAGCATGTCACTTACTTGGCAGAATCCAAAAATCAAGGAACATGTCATTTCTACCTTGATCCTATAGCTACCTATATGGAGAATTTTTTCACTGTAGAGCCTCAATCTATCTTTGACATTACTTTGGTTCTTCAAGATTGTCGAGGTCTCTGTTGCAAAGATCAATCATGTTTTCAACAACGACCATTACACTTTGTAGTTTTTAATCTATGGGCAAAAGGTTAGGCTGCACTTTTCATTGTGCTAACGAGCAGTCAAACAGTCCTCTGGTCTCAACAACTACTTGATTGGCTGCATTGGCATTATTGTATCATTTAGAATGATGAAATTGTCAGTAGTGTAGGGTAGGTAGAAGTTTTGAATAAGCTCAGTCATTTGAACATCTTTTTAGTATTGTATGATTTCCAGTAGAGTTTGCATTTGATAGTATCTAGTTCATTGTCCAGTCAAATCTGAGCCAGTTCGGAGATTGTAGGTGCAGTGACTCCATGGCCCAAAGAATAAAGCACTGGTCTGCATGTTCAAAGTTTAGTGGTTCTTGACACTTCCTGAAAGAGATGCCATCCCAAGGTGGAGCCTATGTTGGGGACCTATAATCATAGGTAATTCGATTCTTCGACTGTTGATTTGGCATTTCTCTCATGATGACGAAGTTTGGCTCGGTTGATCCCGTTTCTCCCGTCCATTCATTTCTCTCGATCCCCCATCACCCTGTTGCATCCTTCATCCATGCTGCGCCCTCACTCCCTTGTCCTTTTGCCTTGTTGACATCATCCTCCATTTTCCCGCCACCCATTCACGAATAAATGAACTTAGGATAAACGGAAAAATCAAATAAGTTAGTTAGATTACTTAATAATGTTAGTATAATTAGTTAAATAACCTACGTTAAATCTTGTTAAAAATTAATTAATTAATTGATTAATTAATTAATAAATTAGGTTAATGTTTTATTAATTAATATTTAAAACAAATATTAAAATAAAAAACATTAAATAAAACATATATAAAAAACAAAATATAAAAAAACAAAACAAAATAAAACTTAAAAAAACATATAATAAAACACATATAATAAAACATATATAAAAAAACAAAATATAAAAAACAAAACATAATAAAACAAAAAACATATAAAACAATAAAACGTAAACTAAATAAAAAATAAAACATACAAAATTCAAAACACAGACTAAAACATTATCCTAAGTCTACACACCCTTAAATCCATTAAACCCCACGCATACCTTCAAACATCACATCAAATTTAATCAACGAACAAGAAAATTTCCGGACCCCCCCTCACCATCCGAACTTTAACGAGAGGGGGGGGTCCGGAATGGTGGTTTTCCATTACCACCCCTCGGACAGGTGTCTCCATCACATGCCAACAGACCCCCCCCCAAAACCTCTTACCACCTCAGGGGGGGTTTAGAATACCACCCATTCCAAAAAAAAAAACCTCTTTTCTCATTTTTCTCTCATTTTTTCCTGTTCAGCATGCCATCTTTCGAGCCCGATTTCGGGTGAAAGAAAAGAAATTTTAAGAAACCGAGAGAGGTTTTTCTCCTTAACGGGATGAATAACAAAAAACTCTCTCAGTTTTTTTACAGGTCCCACGAGAAAGGAGAATCAAATCCATCTTCGAGGCCCTTTTTTCCAGATTTTCATTTTTCCATTATAGTCCTGATTTTGTGGGAGCTGTTACGGCCAGATGGAGGAGAATTTGGTGGAACCGAAGGAGGTTTTTTCCCAGGTGTTAGTTTTGAATATAAACAGATGTCTGTTTGGACCCCATTTTTGCAGAAGTTAGGCCCGTCTTTCATGGCGGACAGTTCCATATTTTGGGGGATTTGTGGCTATTTTTGGCCGAGGAGGTTAAATCCGACTCACACAACTTGTTGAGGTATCTCCCCTATTTATTTAGAGGATTTTAATGTAAAGGGTTTCGACCTGTGAAGTTTTTCCTTTTGGCTTGAATGTGGGCCTTGCTACTCCAAGAGGTTTTGTCTGTAATTTTTAAATGATTAACCAGTAATAGAGAAGTGGATTTACAGGATTCTTGTGTAGGAGCATTGGTGGTGTGTTCCTTGTCTGTTTTCAGTTATTTTTTTCTATCATTCAAGCACTTTAATTTCTTATTGTTGAAAGAGAGTAATGGATAAGAATTTATATATGCATACTCTTCTTCCAATTTTTCAGTAATCTATATGTTATTCATCTGAAGATTTACAAAGGAATTCTTAATTGCTCCTTTGTTCAGTGGATCTCTCCCTTTTCATCCCATTCATCCACACTAAATCTAAGACGATCCAACAGTTGTTACTATCTATCCCTATGGAGACATTTGTCTCTAGAGATGAGTTGATCCTTATCTTATAAATAGACCCCATAGCCCAATGGTGATCTGAGCAACTTGTCCACCAAACCCTCATATAAATATTTCAAAAACACCCAACCCCATACTTTCATAGCTAGCCTAATATCTCTTCAAACAAAGTTATATCAGACAGAGATATCCCTCTCTGAGTCTCGGAGGGCTACATCCCTGACTCAAAGAGGTTTTGATGTTGCCTCTGTGACTGCCTTCGCAGCCTTGGGCAAATTGCAGAGTGCTAACAGGAGGAAGAGGGGATGGAATATCAATACAAAGTAGGATAGAAAATCAAAAAGTGTTTCTACAAATGAGGTGGGAATGCCCCATGCTCGTATCATGGGACCATAAAGAGGTAGTAGTAACTGAACTTTCTCATGAAGTAGATATCTGTAGCACCCTTAGGGGCATTAGAAGAAATAGGTGACAATTTTGGTGATAGAATTTTCTTTGAATCGAGTGGTGAAGTACTCAAAAGCATTGATGGCTTGATAAAATGTAGAGGTTCTCGACTACTACTGAAAACTCTAATTGTCGCAAAGTAAGATCCACTGTAACATGAGATGATGTAGGAGTCAAATGTGATTGGGATAAATGAAATCCAAGAGCAACGAGGACATTCTTTGCTTCGTCCAAGGCCACTCATTGTCAGTGTAATGAGGGACAAGATATTGTCACTTTTCTGGAAATTTGTTGATGTCGACATGAAAAGTAACATGACGATGAGAAGAAAAGGGATTCTAGATGTTTGGTGTGATCAACATGGTGGTAGAACTATAATGGTACCATGAATGATGGTAATCATGAATGATGTATGGAATATATAGGATTCCATATTTTCCCTTGGTTGGGGGTTATGGATGCATGGTAGAAACCATAATGTACTATCTGGTGTCAGGGGGACGACTAGATGTGGTAAAACTGTGTTGAAGGGGTGAGACTGCAAGGGTATGTAGGATAGGTCAAAATATAGAGAAATATGGGACAAAAAGGTCTAGTGGAGGTCAACATTTTGGATTATATACTACATGGCTTACATAGGATGGGATGGTTATGAGACGCCCCAACCAAGGGTAATAGGGGTTGCGATGTGCTAAGGCAAAAGACTGCCATTGGGTGCGATGGCCAAAATCTATTTTACTTGCTTAAATGTAAAATGTACTTTTACAATTACCAAATGAATAAATAATGGGTTTGAAACTACAGGTACATAAATGGGTGCCCAAGTGGAATATGGCTTGGCCTATATAGGCTGCAAGTAGAGAGTGGTGGAGGGTGGGAGCCCCATTGGTTTGTTTATGTACTAGGTAGATGAATGGAGGATGATATTGCAGATGTGAAAGTGATACTGTATGGTGTGGAAGGTTATTGAGAATGCGGAGGTGCATTAAATGTAACCAAAAATCAGAAGGTGGGAGTCCGTAATGGGGTGGTTAGCATGATGAGGAGGAAGAAATATGAGGTTATTTCTCTAGGGTTTAACACTACCAGGACTCCCAATCTTAATGGGTAGAACAAAATGAGTGTGAGTATTCCATGGGATTGATAAATGTGGGACAACTCATGGGGGTGAGAGAACTACCAGATGGCGGTACCTAAAGGAAAATGGAGGTGATGGTACTGCAAAGATGGGTATGGGGAACATGAAGATAATTGTCAGGGGGTATGATTGGGAAATGAAACTATGTGTAGGGGGTTAAATGATATGTTAGTTTGAAATATATATACCTAGAGGGGCCAAGAGATTCCATTATTGATGGCGTGAGCGGGGCCGTGGGTGAAGACTTGCACATTCAAACAAAATACCTGATGTGAAACATACCTTTTGAAAATAAAACATGTGTATAATAGTTCCATGATAATTAAATGTGAATGTGGGATGCGTACTTGCATCTGGGGTGGCCAAAGGGGGTCCCTAAGGCTCCCAGATAAAATGAGAATCTAAGAGTATTGTTGTGAAGGTGAGGGAATATGGATCCCATAGGTGCAAACAATGTGAGAAACAGAGCTCGAATGTGTATACATGGACGCAAGGAAGTTGGGATAGAGGGAGTATATAAGGGCATGATGTCTTCCTAACCCCCTTATTTGTAATTACTACTGTGGAGGTATGAGAGTTTTTGGAAACCATACGAGTTTGTGTTTGAGTAGCGAGAGACCCAGGTAAGTCATCAAAACCTCTTGTATAACATAGGTGTTTTTTTGGGAGGGGAGGTTGGGTCATACAGAGGGTCGCACAACCATTTGTGTGTGGGGGGGTGGATAACGCAAGAGATCATATGGTCTTCATGTTCATATGCGCAGGAGTAATTAATACAACCACGTATAATGAGTTTCTATATTAACGAAACCTGTGAAAAGGTGTATGATGCTCGGGGTTTCAACCACACAGAGGAAGGGTTGGACATATGTGCGAATGTCAGACTAATAGTTGCGCAATTGTGCATGACTATATTAATAACAGTCATACACACATGCGACTCTCAGGATGATTGTTGCACGTAAGGTGAGAGAGAAGTTACATGATTGTTTGGTGAAGAGATACGTAGGAGGGCATGGTTGTAAGGGAAGTGGTCATGTAGGGGAAATGATGGGTTATATGTCTTGGATATGAATGTTGTCATAATGATGAGCTAACATAGCTTCTGTTGTGATCGGTGCAGGTGGTAGGTCGGATAGCGAGGATGTTGGTGTAGTGGAGGGAGAGAGACTGGGAGTCTATGAGGAGAGAGGTGGGAGATGACACACAAATTCGACGACATTTAGCTCGGTCTAGGCTACTATGATTTTTTGATTGCACACTAATTCATACACAAGAGCCACTATTAGAATTTATAGTATGGATGTGGCAGCCAGATCAACAATGTTTCTTGGTAAGAGGGCGAGAGCTACGGATTACTACAAATATTGATATTTACTTTATTACTCAGCTCCCATTTTGAGTGGTTGTTGTGGCTAAACAACCAGGACTGTCGACTAAGGTAGCGGTGGGGGAATTCAAGAAGAATTACTATTTGGGGGACGCAATGATCTGTGATGGATCAATCATCATAAGATTATTTGAATCATTGGAGGTACATGTTTTTCATGCAATGGTGGTTCAGGTCTACATTTCAATCGAGACACAACACATTTATGGTGTGCAAATGGTGATCGTGGAGGAGGTTATGAATGGTAGGATGTTTTCATTGGCCCACCTAA
Source organism: Picea sitchensis (assembly GCA_010110895.2). Classification (NCBI taxonomy): domain Eukaryota; kingdom Viridiplantae; phylum Streptophyta; class Pinopsida; order Pinales; family Pinaceae; genus Picea; species Picea sitchensis. The sequence continues at coordinate 5,948 of SNQJ01S0084044.1, forward strand.
TGAATTCTTGTATGGTGGCATAGTTGGACCAGTGCATGGTGGCCAAGGGTAGCGATTTTTCCTTTTCCTCAGTGTTGTGTATGTTCATGTTAGAGAGGGTGGTTTTACTATGCCCCCGGTCTATTTTGGATCCACTCGCTGTGCAAGATCCATGACTGATGAGGTGGGCCAAGTTTCTTCCCCGACAAAGAGTAGGGGTCACATGTTAGTATTTTACTCCATCATTTGAGTGGTTCTAGTGGAATACCTCGCAGATGTTCTGTGACTTCCCTTATCATGGGATGGATTTTTTACTCCATCCAGGCATGTGCCTACCTCCTAGGTAGGATTGGGACGAACGAGGTACGTGTATGAGATTTCTTTGTTTATGATGTATATTTTCAGTTTATATATGGATATATTTTTGTTACTGATACATMTTTGTTCATTTGATCATGTAGAAGTGGGACTCGGTGGTTGTGAGGTGGACACTGAACGAGGGTTGGTTGATGAGCASGTAGAGGAGGGTCGATCCAGGAGGCATCATAGGGATGATGATCTAGTTGAAGGCCCAACAAATGTGGCAGGAGGAGGACCAACCTATCCCAGGGAAGTAGAACCAACAGGGGGCTGGGAGAGAGATGAGCAGGGGGTAGGGGACCGGAACATGGAGGAGATGAGGAAGTGCCTTGAGGGTATTCTGGAGGGGGTTCCTGAGGGGTCATGGGTCCATATAAGGGATGAGGGTATCCTAGAGTTACATATTGGTGGGGACCCACGTTGGCAGTCAATGATTCTTTGGGTAGCGGTTGCAGGTGCAATGATGACAGGGAGGATTATAGTTGTGGGCGTTCCATCGAGGGAAGCTCCGCCAACTGGTTGTGATGTACCGTGATTGGGGTTACCCTAGGTGTTAGGAGGACCAGATATATGAAGGGATTGATTTTGTAGGAGTCATTGGAACTTCCTTTTTGTATGGATATTATGAGAGGGCCTAGCTGTGGAGCTAAGGAATGAATGTATTGATTTTTTGTATCAAACACATAAATGATCTATATATAAGTAGACGATTTGAGATATGTGTGTGTATTTGATATGTGTTTTTGTTTTTAATTGTGTATGTATGAATGGAAAATGTATGTTGATGTGATAAATTCCAATCTAGTACTTGATTAGCTATGTGATATGAGTAAATGTGATTGACTCAAAATTTCAGAGTAGCAGTTTGACTTGCAGGTACTTGTGATAAAGGCATGGATCACAGATATCGTACACGTTGTTAAATTAATGGAGGATGAGATGGGAGTCTAAGAGAACATTGAGGTGGTGAATAACAAGGTGAACAGATTTTGAGAGAAGGCCATTGATGATTGCACATTCAAATCAATTATTGGTGGCATGGCCAAGGCATATGCCACTAGAGTGGAGAAACACATGGTCCAGAGTGTAAATATCCCAAGTTTCCAAAGTGATATTCCTGGTATATTGGTTGGCTCCATCTTTGTACCCGATGTGGTAAGCGAACGAAGAACTCATATGTTGACACAAGGATACCAGATTAGGCTCAAATAATGAGAGAGCTATAAAAAGACTAAAAATGACTAGGAAAGCAAGGAAAGCCTAAGGTAGAATGGTTACACTTAGGGGTAGAATTTCTTCAAGTATAACCCATTCACTGGGTCCTTGATGGTATCGCCTCTAGGGTGGCCTAAGATGTAGGCACCCTTAGTAAGGAAATGATGCATGACATAGGGTCCTCGCCATAGAGATTCAATTTTTTCGTGACCAAGGTTATCGTAGGTGATATTGTAGGAAAGATGAAGGTTGCCTTTGGTAAACAACTGAAGGTTAGCTTGGCGGTCAAAGGTGGATATTTTCTGCTTTTTGGATACTTCATTTTTCTATAAGGATGTCTGTCGATATCCGTCAATATATTTGAGGGATAACAATAGTTTTTCTAGGGGCGGTGTATTCATAAAGAGTTTGATTTCCATCCATAATGTGGGGATTTTTCACTCGATGGGGAGGATGGATTCAATGTGATGGACTAATTGGAAGGGTGTGAAACTCGTGGTTGTTTTGATAGTTTTTCGATATTCCCATAAAGTTGGAAAAAAAATATTATCCCAATTGGTTTTGTGTTTGTCAATGGTGCATTGGAGCATAGTTTTGATCACTTTGTTGATGGACTCGACTTTCCCATTGGACTGTGGGTAATAGGGTGAGGAAAACTCATGGGTGAATCCTAATTTCGCTGAAAGTTTGGCGAAGAATTCATTCTCTAAGCCCTTTCTATGGTAGGAGACTAGGTGTAGGGGGACCCAGAAGGGAGAGATGACATGGTTGAAGAAAAAATGTACCATGGTGTTGGCCGTATTGATTAATGTGGGCATTGCTTCATCCCATTTGGTGAAGTAGACAAAGAAAACAACAATATACTTGTGTCCATTGTTGGATGGAGGATTGCATGTCATGAAATTGATGCCCCATTTACAGAAGGGGATGAGAGTGATTACGGGATCTAAGAGAGAAGGTGGTGCCCAGACCTTTTGTGCATATAGATGACATTTTTCACACCATTTAACTGCATGGATTCAATCATGAAACGATGTGGTCCAAAAGTAATGTGCCCGAATGATCTTTTGGGAAGTGGAAATGTCAGATAAGTGRCCACYGCATGCCCCACTGTCACAATCATTCAAAACTATCTTGACCTCTTCTAGGGTGAGGCAGCGTTGAAGAAGCATGTCGACACCTTGATGGTAGAGAACGTCTCCTATGAGTAAGTATCGTGAGTCTTGGTGTTGAATGTGATTGTGATTGTTGTGAGATAAGTGTGGAACAAACATTTTAGTGCGGAGGTAGAAAAAAATATCTATGTACCATGGATCTATGGAGGATATGAGGAATATATGCCCGTTCGGAAAATTCTCATTGACCGGGGGGTCTACAAAGTTGAATGGAAAGTCTACGAGGATTTCGATGAGAACGAGGACTTTCTTTCTCATGGGGGTGGTAAATTATAGGTCTTATTCTTAGAGAATCATGATCCAGCGAGAAAATTTTCCACTGATATGGAAGAAAATCAATAGGTAATGCATGGGGTTGGAATCGAAAATTACTTTGGTGGTACAAAACAAGATATAATGGAACATATTTTGAACTGTGAGAAAAAATGCTAGGGATAAATTATCTTCATAATTGTAATTGAGGGGTGGCCCAGATAAGTTCTTGCTGATGTGGTATATGACATGTTCTCATTGGTTTTCGTCAACCTGAACGAGTACTCTGACAATTGAGACGTCAGGGGTGGATAGATAGAGTATGTAATCCCCATCATAGGCTATGGGACTGATCAAGGGGTTTTTTTTTAGGGTTTCCTTCAGTGAATCGAAGGTGACCTGGGCATGATGGTCCCAGTGAAAAAGGATGTCACAACGGAGCAAACATAGGAATCTGTGGGTGTGAATGGCGTAGTCAAGTATGAAACACCGAAAGAAATTTTATTTTCCTTAGAGGATTTGAAACTGGCGTAGGTTCCTGGGAGGAGGGATCTCATTGATTTCATAAAGTTTAAGTGGGTGTACTATGATTCCTTGTTGGGTTACGATGAAGCCCAAAAGGTGGCCTTCAGTAATGCAGAAGAGAAATTTATGTGGGTTGATACATGTGTTGTACTTTCGACACCATTCAAATATGATCCATAGATACTCTATGTGTTGGGATCGTTTCTTGGATTGAGTGGTGAGGTTGTCCAAGTAGGAAAGGATTATGTGAGAGAGATCATGGAAGGCATATGTCATTGCACATTGGAAAGTGTCCCCGACATTTTTGAGTCTGAAGGGAATAACTCGATAGGAAAAGGTTCCCCACTGGGTTGTGAATGTAATTTTGTATTGGTCTTCCTGCTAAATTTGGATTTGGTTATAGCTAGAAAATCCATCCATGAACAACCCCATCGTTACGACAAAAAACGAAGCATAATTGATTTTTTTTTTTTTTAGGCAAGAAGGCGATGACAACAACAGTTTAACCACACCACTAACGATGAACACAAGCATACAGTCTAGGCAACAAAATACTATGACACCATGCACATGCACAAGGGAAACTGGGAAAGCATGCACATCATAACAAGGAGGAATGAATACCATCTCGACACAACATGACCATGCCTACAAGCTAAGGGAAAACATCCCCATCCCGACACAACGGACTAGATGAACAAAGACTAGAACCTCAAGGTGCATGAACCAATGCCCAAAGGCATTCAACCCATATGCCAAAAGCATCCTGCAACGCTTGACAACACTCACACAGGTTTCACCTACTCCAGCCAAGATCTCATTCACCGCTATCCCACAAGGCATGCCACAATCCCCTCATCAGGAATCATGCCATCCCCAGGTGATAGATGCATCAATAACCTTGGTGCAAACATAAGCTATCCATACCGAGGAATTTAGAAAATCTGATGCGCTAGGAACAAAATACCAATAAGAAAACCACAACCCAACCCCAACAACAGGTCGACAAGATGCCAAAAGATGACACAAGGAAGACGCTAACCAACAGAATACTTCGTCAACATCCCAACCACTAATCATGTCTAAAATAGTCCATATTGATAGTGCAAACTTAACATAGATTACCAATCTAATAGTAAGTCAAAATTCAATTAGTCACCATTTACAATTTTATATTATCATTGATTTCAACAATTCTAAACTGAAATTAAGTCAATCCACGTTAATTTAAATTAACATTAAGGACAATCTAAATTGGCATTCGGAGATTAGTCAACACTAACAAGTGATCATGAATTTAAATTCTAGTGATTAAGTTTATGTTACGGTATTGTGGTGAAATTGTTAAGATGGATTTAACTTCGAAGGAAACGGTAAATTTGTTAACAAATTCTACGTTGGTTAATTGGCTTCTTATATATATACATCATTTTTAAAGTTATCATTATTTACTGATATACAAATCAAGATATTCAATCTCTACTCTCCTTACTGTTATTGTATTTAGTAAAATCATTTACAAATATTACATTGGTTAGTTGGTTGGATTATATGTATATGACCTCCTTAAGGTTATTATTCTTATGAATATAATATATTATCATCAGTTCATGGTTAGGAAACGTAATTATGCAAGTCAATTTTCAATGCTATAAATTGTCTCCCATTCATCCTAATTCAATTACGATTTCCCTGCTCACTTTTTAATTTCTTCTCAATTGGATCATCTCAGGAGATGATAGATATAATGTTTGAATTAAAAGTATAGAGGATAAAATTTTGTTGTGGACTACGACCTTCTAATTACACAATTGTAAGATCTGGAATGGGATGTCAATAATAAATAAAGCAATCGCTATGCAAAAGGCACTAGAATGAAAACTTCAATACTATCATTTAATATATAAGAAAAATCATTGCGCAGACATGAGAGAAGGAAATTTACATTGATATCATTAATATAAGAGCCAAATCATTATGTAGACATGCCAAAAGGAAATTTACATTGCTATCATTTAATATAAGAGAAAAATCGTTGTGCAAACATGCCAGAAGGAAATTTACATTACTACCATTTAATATATGAGCAAACTCGTTGTGCAGACATATTTAATTGCAAAACCATGGGCATTAATAGGAAAAAAACAGTCACATTTAATTGCAAAACCGTGGGCATTAACAGGAAAAACGCAACATCTTTTAATTGCAAAATCGTGGGCATTAACATGAAAAACGTAGGATCATTTAATTGCAAAATCGTGGGAATTAACAAAAAAAATAGCAGTAAATTTTTATGTAAAATGCAGTATTATTCAAGGGAAATCGCTAGGAAACAAAGGTATTCAAATAGAAATAAATTTTTAAGTGTAATATGCAGTCTTCTTCAAAGGGAAAATCGCCCTAAAAGTAAAAATGAAATGCAGACCTATGAGGGGAGAAATTGCCAGGCAACAAAATGAAATGCAGACTCGGTCCAGCTTCGAAGGAAATCTGGAAATGGAAATCGCCATCTTGACTAGTGGTGGGAAAATATCAGTCATATAAGTGAACATAACGCCCACCCAAACGCCCCCATTAATCAGTAAGGCACACACAATGCGTGGAGGAAGAACGGATTGCAGCCTTAAAATGCACGAATTCAGTCCAAAAATGGAAAATCGCCTTCCATAATTGAATTCATAAGAAGAAAAAGGAAATATCCATTTAGTGAAGGAAAGTGTCGTCAACAAAAAGACAACACAAAAATATATTCAACCAACATCATAATATAACACAGACCTAAAATAATTAAATTGTTTTTTTCCATTCCAGGATACCATTACAAAAACGTAGACTGGAATTAAATTGTTTTTACATTCTAGGATACTAATATAAAATGCATACAACAGTAAGAGAATGCAAGGATCCATTACAAAACATCATAGAAATGATCGCAGGGATTCTATTAGTCAAGGCACAGAGAAAATAAAAAGAACAAGGACGCAAGATAATTAATACGTAGAGGTCTTTGCTAGAAGGCGCAATTCAAACAATCAGCCAAGGACAACAATGGAGGTAGATGGATGACAGGAACATCCTTTGCTCGTCATCCACGCACATAAAAGCAGGGCATTGAGATCCATAGGTCTATTAATGTTGAAGCGATGACCGTAGATCAAGCTCCTAGCTGACTTCTCAGGCGAGGGCTGATGAGCTGGGACAAAAGGAAAAAACAACCACAATATTCATAAATAAATACACCAAAGGATGGTCAAGACATGCAGGGGTCTAAGGCTAGGGGAAATCATCCAATCATCAGTTGAATCTATGGGGAAAATTCAGTCATCAACTACAATGCTAAGAAAATCAATTTCCTTATCCTACTAAATATGCAGATCCAAAGCATAAATCATACTACAATCTACCATGTAAAAATAAAGGAAGCATATCATTGCCTGATTCCTTGCTCTAGGTTGATGTCTCACGCGCTCCATGAAACTCCCGCTTGTCGACCAACGAGACTTCACCGGTACCTCCTAGCCAATGTTAGGGGTACTCTTCTTCCCCCTTAGCCCCCCCGAGATGAAAAGGGGCCACGCACACTAACCATATAATCAACTATCTCTCAGCTCGCCTCGCAAGTTCAAGCTACCACTCCTCACTGAGCTGGGTATCCCAACTCCCAAAAGCTAAGTTAGTCAAGTAGAGATTTATGCATCGTAACATTAAGAAAAATAGAAGAGATCCATCATCCTTCTCCTCCCTCCATTATATAAAGTTTCAAAATAAAAAACTTTCCCATAACCTCTTTGAAATTAATTTTTAGACAATTAATCCAATTTAATCCTCCCCCTACATGTGTCACTCATCCCTTTCATTCCTCCAAAAACTAAATTCTTTAATTAATTAATTACCCTTATTTCCCTCACCCACCTAGAGTCACTCCTAGAATCGCTCCTAGGTGTCCCCAAATTCCCTTACAAGTTTTAATGGCTTTCCCCATTATCAATTTAGTGGTTGAGTTCATTTAGAAGGTTCTTAAATGCTAGATACCTTACTAAGTTTGACTTTTTGCTTTTTTCCTTGTGTTTCCCTTTTCTTTTTATGTTTCCCTCTTTTCCTAGCTTCCTAATTATTTTAGATTTCCCTCTTTCCCCTTTCCATTTAGAACTCAATTTGGCAGGTGTAGAAATTATTTTTTTCCCTTTTCCCTTTTTAATTAAAAAATTTTAAATTATCATAATATAATAAAAAAATTATTTCCCCTTTTTGTTTTTTATCCCTACAGAGTTTTATGAATCAATTAAATTTCTTACTCCCTTCTTGTTACAAGATTAATGAAGATTATCATCATTATTTATCACACACACACACACACACACACACA
>SNQJ01S0084044.1:13869-35142 GCA_010110895.2 Picea sitchensis
GTTTGACTTTTTGCTTTTTTCCTTGTGTTTCCCTTTTCTTTTTATGTTTCCCTCTTTTCCTAGCTTCCTAATTATTTTAGATTTCCCTCTTTCCCCTTTCCATTTAGAACTCAATTTGGCAGGTGTAGAAATTAATTTTTTCCCTTTTCCCTTTTTAATTAAATTTTTTTTAATTATCATAATATAATAAAAAAATTATTTCCCCTTTTTGTTTTTTATCCCTACAGAGTTTTATGAATCAATTAAATTGCTTACTCCCTTCTTGTTACAAGATTAATGAAGATTATCATCATTATTTATCACACACACACACACACACACACACACACACACACACACACACACACACACACACATATATATATATATATTAAAGGGATATAAAAATTCTCCCACGAGTATAATTTAGAACTAGACTTTAATTTTCGTGTTGGGCGAAAATTTATTAGGGAAATTATTTTAAAAATTATTATCACGTTATTCATCCTAAGGCCATCTAGGTTCACTCATTTATCATTAACAATGTGACGTGCCCTTCAGGACGCACTAATTGCTCAAAGGGTTCCACTCGCCTCATCTATTTCCCTTGCACGACGTGCCCTTCAGGACGCACTACGTGATCCAAGGGTGCCACTCACCTCTTTCCATTTTTCTTGTGCGACATGCCCTTTATGATGCACCGTGTGCTCCAAGGGTGCCACTCGCCTCTTGATTGACTTGGTAGACATCAAATACCCCTGGAGTCAATACTCCGCCAGGTAAAATTGTGGGAAACTAAGGGCCTCTAACAAATAAGGCCCCTGCCTTATTGCGCGCCCCTTACAACCATCGTGAGAGACTGTCGCAGTTTTCCCTCACGAAATCGTGGGTCCTCTCGAACTAGGTAAACATTAACCTACAGTTCAAGCAATGATGAGAGTGCTAGTAGGTTGTGGTAGGGATGTTGTCCACACCTCTCCCTCAACATCTCTGATAATCGTGCGTGACCCCTCTACTCCACATGTGAGTCTGGTTGGAAAGCTATTGTTAGCCTGCATCATCAACAAATCATGTCATCAATATATCCATAATCATATCATATAATTAGATGCACTAATATCACATATAAAACACTCAAACCCCAATGGTTCACTCCCCGAATCGATCCAGATTCCAAGGGGTTCGATCAATTGCTTTGCATCCTCGAGGTCCAAAATCCTACACACTCAGGAAAACTGAATCAATAACACCTCTCTATGTCAATGCAGTAAAACAACATGTCATCAACCCATAACACCTCATAATCAAAATCATTGTTTTAATAGCATAACAATTTGGATCACTTGCGAGCAAGTGTCCTCATAGAATAAGGTCACTCAGTGCGCAAGAGAGGGATGTTACATACACCCCCTCTTGGTCTAAACTTTGTCCTGAAGTTTCAAATTATAAGTGCTGAAATAATGTGTATCATAGTATCATAATTCTATCTATCAAACAAAAATGGAAACTATTGGCGCTTATCATATGCGTCCTCCCAGGTTGCCAAGTGTAGACTATAGTTGTCCCACTGGACCTTGACCTAATCTATTGTTCAACATCGTATCTGTTGAACGTGATGATCCAGGATGCATATTGGCTCAGCCGTGAGTGCCCCCTCATCCGATACCTGTAAGGAACTCATGTCAATAACATGTGTAGGATCACTAATATAATGTCTCAAAAAAGATACATGAAAAACATCATTCATACGCCTCAAAGAATCAGGCAAGGCTAGTCAATAGGTCACGGGCCCCTTTCTCTCCACAATATCGAAAGGTCCCACAAACCTAAGAGATAATTTATCTCCCTTTCCAAACTTGATCGAACACTTATGTGGTTTAACCCGCAAGGAGACTCAATCGCCGACCTTGTAACTACAGTCGACACAATGCACATCGACATAACTCTTCTGTCGATCTTGTGCTTCTTTAATCCTTTGTCTTACTCTTCCATTTCTTGGATCACTTCTGGTCCCACCAGGACCCTATCCTTACATCAATCCCAACTCAAAGGCGTCTGACATGGTCACTCGTAAAGAAACTCGAAAAGAGCCATTTTAATGGTTCTCTGGTAACTGTTGTTATAAGAGAATTCCACTAGTGGCAAGAATTCTTCCCAATGCTTTTGTTGGTCCATCACATACATGCGCAACATGTCCTCCAAGGTCTGGTTCATTCGTTCGGTCTTTTCGTCAGTCTTTGGGTGGTACAAAGTACTGAAGTTAAGTTGGTTTCCCAAGGCCTATTGGAAACTTGTCCAAAATCGTCCAGTAAACACTGATCCTCGATCAGATATAATTCTGTTAGCCATGCCATGCAGCCTCACAATCTCACTGATGAAAAATCTATCTATGTCAGGTGCTTGATATGTCGTATGAACAAGAATAAAGTGATCACTCTTCATCAGAGTGTCTACTACTACGAAAATCAAGTCATGTCTCCTTACCGTAGTGACAATCCAACAATAAAATCCATCGAAATAACCTCCCATTTTGATTTTGGAATAGTGTGTGCCTGTAGTAATCTTGTTGGATGTCTATGTTCAGCCTTTACCCACTGACATTCTAGACATATGGCCACATAGTTGATTATATTTGCCTTCATTCCCTTCTAGAAGAATAAGGGTTTAAGGTATTTCCTCATCTTCGTGACTCCTGGGTGAGCCATGTAAACTGCTCTATGAGCCTATCTTAGGATCAAAATGCTCAATTCGTCATTCGGTGGTACATAAATCTGATTTTTAAACATCAATAATCCATCGTCGTCAAACGTAAATCCTTCAAATCTTAGTACCATCATCGTGTTTTGTCCGATAAAACCCTCGACCTCTTTGTACCAGTCATCATCACACTGTAAAGTTAGAATTTGTCACGTAGATTCTTTTGAAGAGGCAACACTGAAAAGATGCATGGTCTCTGACTCAATGCATCTACCACTTGCTTCACTGTTCCTTTCATGTAAGTAATATCGAAGTCGTACTCGCTAAGTAATTTCGACCAACGTCGTTGTTGCGCATTAAGGTCTCTTTGCGTAAAGATGTGTTGTAGTACATATTGGTCCATATTTAGTTCAATTTTTTGTTCAACAAGGTATTGTCTCCAACCCTTCAAGGAATATACGATAGCCAACACAAAAAATTGTGTGTCACATAGTTCTCCTCATGCCTTCTCAGTTTCCTCAACATGTAAGCGATCACTCGACTATCTTTCATCAAGACTCCGCTTAGGCCTTCCTTGGATGTGTCAGTGCATACCAAGAATTTTGCGTCCATGTCAGGGACCTTTAGTATCGGTGCCATTCTCAATAGATCCTTGAGCCTCTGAAATTCTTCCATGCATTTCTTGGTCCAAACAAACTTCTTGTTCTTCTTCTACAATTTCGTGGTCATATTTCCTATCTTCAAAAATCCCTCGATGAACCGTCGATAGTATCCTGCTAAACCCATGAAGCTACGAACTTTCAGGACATTCGTCCATATAGGGCATTCCATAATAACCTTGACCTTTGCAGGATCCATGGCAATACCTTCGCAGGAGATGACATGCCCCAAGTAGTGAATCTTCGATTGATAAAAAGAGCATTTGGACAACTTCCCATACAATTTGTGCTCTCATAGACACTGTAGTACCAAGCGCAAGTGCTCTTCATGCTCCTCTGTTGTTTGAGAGTAAATCAAAATATCATCAATGAATACTTGGATGAACTTGTCCAAGTGCTCATGAAACACCTCGTTCATCAAACTCATGAATACCCTTGGGGCGTTTGTTAGTCCAAACGGTAAAACAATAAACTTGTAATATCCAAACTTCATCTTAAAGGCGGTCTTATGGACATCATCCTCCTTGATCTGTAACTGGTGATACCCTGATCACAAATCGATCTTTGAGAACACCATCGCACCCTTCATCTAATCGAACAGATCATTAATCCTCGACAACGGATATTGATTCTTGATCATTTCCTTTTTCAATTAACGATAGTCAATGTAGAGCCTCCATGACCCATCCTTCTTTCGTATGAAAGTAAAAGGCGCACCCCACGGTGATACACTTAGACGTATCAATCTTAGGTCTAGCAATTCTTTTAGTTTCATTCTCAACTCCTGTAACTCCGGGGTCGACATCCGATAAGGAATTCTCACTATCAGTTCAGCTCCCGGTTTTAGGTCTATAGTAAACTCCAATTCTCTCTTCAGCAGCATCCCAGGTAACTCATCTGGAAATATGTCGGCAAACTCTCTCACCATAGGAAGGTGTTCTAGACCTTCCGCTACTCCCTTCTCATTTAACGCAAGGATCACATAAATATTACATCCCTTGTGCATGCTCTTCCGAAGCTGCAAGGAAGAGATGAACCTCATGGAAACTCCCTGATTCTATCCTACAATCACGCGTCTATGTCCCTCATCATCGACCAAGCTCAACCATTTCGTCTTTCAATTGAGTATCGCCTCATGCGATTCCAACCAGACCATATTGATCATGACATCATAAGATCCTAAGATCATGACGTATAGGTTGGATCTGGTGTCAAACTCTCCCAGGTAAAGGATACTACCCATAACCTTTCCTCCAACCTTTCGTTTGGCTACAGAAACCATCTCTACGAAGCTAAACTCGTCCTGTTCGACTTTCTTTACCTTAATCCTTTTTAGCACTGCACCAAAAATGAAACTCTCAGTAGCACCAGGATCTATCAAAATACTAAGGGTCTGGTCAGCGACGATACCCAATGTCTCGAGCACAGTCGACTAGTGCTCTGCCTGGCGGTTAGTCACCGCTACATGAATGTGATGGGCCTTACCCAAATCTCTTATGGTAGTGGGTCAGGTTGATCTAGATTCTCTAGTCCTCTCCACTAGGTAGTCGCGCTGGTAGTGTGGCTCCCCACACATCCAACACCCCTTCTTAAGTCTAGTACTCCTGGTACCCGAAGTAGAAGATGACGACCCACTAGCCTGGAATCCTGGTCTATTATGCAAAATAGGCCTAAAATATTGTTGCTTCGGTCGACGCTTCTGCTGATGTTGTGGTCCCCGATAAGGTGTCCACTATTGAGGCGTCGGTCGTAGAGGTGTAGTGAAAGTGGATCCCCTCTGGAAGCCATGATATCCTAACATATGTCTGGCTAGTGTCTGATGCTTCTACGCACCAGTTGACACTTGCCCTACTAGTCTCACTAGATTCCTTCTCTGACTCCCACTGATAAGCTCCTCCTCTTCTATGAGGTCCTTCTGGATGACATCATGCAAGGTTTGAGGCATCAAAATCCTAACCTTTGCACGTATGCTACCATTAGGGCCAAACACAAACATGTTGACCTTAAGTTTCTCAGTGTTAAGATGCAAAGCATACTGAAGCAGCTCCATAAAATGGGCCTCGTACTCAGGCACCGTACGACCGCCCTGTCATAAGGTGTTTAACTCGTTCAGTTGTCGATCAATAAATTCCTCTGATAGGTACCTCTCTCGGAACAGTTCCTCAAACAGTTCCCATGACACGTCTTTGACAACCATGCTTAGTTGTGGCAAGATCGTCTTCCACCATATAAGAGCGCTCCCCTTTAGTTGAAATACCACCATGCATACCTTCATGTTGGACGTATAGTCGCGAAGTGAAAATCACATCACCATATTCTCCAACCATTCCTCAGCGGCTGCACCATCAGGGGCACCAAAGAACTCGGGAAATTTGACCTTCTTCAGCTCACGGTGAATTCTACCAATACCGACTAGAGCGCGCGGTAGACCCTAAGGGGGTGCCAATGCTCTAGCCTCATCTCTGTCCAAATGGATGATCAATGCCTCAAACATTTGCTGAAAAGACGTCATCATAACAACCACATAACCCACCCCTATCTTCTCCTTCCCGAAAACATTTTCGTCTCCCTGGGGTTTAGACCCCTTAGGCGTGGATGCTACTGGAGGCATCACACGTCCTCCACTAACACCCCATCATCTACCTCCATGGCATCCTCTAACCATTATTACCTGCACGAATACAAGTCAACTTAATTAGCAACATCATAATCAAATCATATCAATGAAAGCTTTAGTGATCCCAAGTTGCAGGTTGAACCTTGCACTGATACCAAATGTGACAACCCCATCGTTAAAACAACAAGAAAAGTAGAAGTGAATTTTTTTTGTTTTGTTTTTAGGAAAGAAGGCAATGATGAAAATAGTTTAACCACACCACTGAAGAACACAAGCACACAGTATGGGAAATAGGATACTATGACTCCACGCACATGCATAAGGGAAATTGGGCAAACATCCATAGAATAACAAAGAGGAATGACTACCCTCCCAAAAGAACACAACCATGCCTACAAGATAAGGGACAACATCCCCATACTGACACAATGTCCTATATGAACAAAGACTATAACCTCAAGGCATGTGAACCAACACATGAACTCATTCAACCCATGCGCCAAAAGCAACTTGCAACGCTCGACAAAACTCACACAAGTCGCACCTACTCCGGCCAAGATCGCGTTCGTCGCTATCCCACAGGGCACACCATGATCCCCTCATCAGGAATCATGTCGTTCCCAGGTGATAAATGCATCAATAACCTTGGCGCAAACATAATATATCCAGACCAAGGACTCTAGAAAATCGGATGCACTAGGAACCGAATATCGATAAGAAAACCAAACACCAACCCCAAAAGAAGGTTGACGAGATTCCAAAGAATGACACAAGGAAGACGCTAACCAGCATAATACTTCATCAACATCCCAACCACTAATCAAGTCTAAAATAGTCCATACTAATAGTCTAAATTTAACATAGATTACCAATCTGATAGTAAGTCAAATTTCAATTAGTCACCATTTACAATTTTATATTAGCATTGATTTAAACAATTCTAAATTGCAATTAAGTCAATCCACATTAATTTAAATTAGCATTAAGGACAATCTAAATTGGCATTCTGAGATTAATCACCACTAACAGGTGATCATGAATTTAAATTCTAGTGATTAAGTTTATGTTACGGTGTTGTGGTGAAATTGTTAAGATGGATTTAACTTTGAAGGAAACAGTAATTTCGCTAACAACTAATACGTTGGTAAATCGGTTGCTTCTATATATACATCCTTCTTAAAGTTATCATTCTTTACTAGTATACAAATCAAGATATTCAATATCTACTCTCCTTACTATTATTGTATTTAGTAAAATCATTTACAAATATTACGCTAGTTAGTTGGTTGGATTATATGTATATGACCTCCTTAAGGTTATTCTTCTTATGAATATTATATATTATCATATGTTCACAGTTAGGAAACGTAATGATGCAAGTCAATTTTTGATGCTATAAATTCTCTCTCATTCATCCTAATTCAATTATGATTTCCCTGATCACTTTTTAATTGCTTCTCAATTGCATATTCTCCAGAGATGATAGATATAACATTTGAATTAAAAGTATAGAGGATAAAATTTTGTTGTGGACTACGACATTCTAATTACACAATTGTAAGATCTGTAATGGGTTGTCAATAATAAATAAAGAAATCGTTGTGAAAAATGCACTAGAACGAAAACTTCAATACTATCATTTAATATATAATCAAAATCGTTGTATAGACATGGCAGAAGGAAATTTACATTGATATCATTAATATAAGAGCCAAATCATTGTGTAGACATGCCAGAAGGAAATTTACATTGCTATCATTCAATATAAGAGAAAAATCATTGTGCATACATTCCAGAAGGAAATTTACATTGCTACCATTTAATATATGAGCAAACTCGATGTGAAAACATATTTAATTACAAATCCCTGGGCATTAATAGGAAAAAATAAGTCACATTTAATTGCAAAACTGTGGGCATTAACAAGAAAAAAACAACATCTTTTAATTGCAAAATTGTGGGCATTAACAAGAAAAATGAAGCATCATTTTATTACGAAATCATGGGCATTAACAGAAATCAAATAGTAGTAAATTTTTATGCAAAACATAGTCTTCTTCAAGGGAAATCGTCAGGCAACAAAGGTATTCAAATAGAAGTAAATTTTTAAGTGCAAGACAGAGTCTTCTTCAAGGGTAAAATCACCCCAAAAGTAATAACGAAATGCAAACCCGTGAAAGGAGAAATTGCCAGGCAACGAAACAAAATGCAGACTCGGTCCAGCTTCAAAGGTAGTCTGGCAATGGCAAGCGTCGTCTTGACTAGTGGTGGGAAAATCTCAGTCATATAGGTGAACAGAACACCAACCCAAACGCCCCAATTAACCGGTAAGGCATAGGCAATGCGTGGAGGAAGAAAAAAAAAGTTAAATATACAAATTTTTGGGCCAAAAATTTGCCTCCCCCCAAAGAAACAGATTGCAACCTTAAAATGCATGAATTCAGTCCAAAAATGGCAAATCACCTTCCATAATTGAATGCATACGAAGAAAAAAGAAATCATCGTTCAACGAAGGCAAGTGTCCTCAACAAAAAGACAACCCATAAATATATTCAACCAACATCATAATATAAGGCATAGCTAAAAAAAATTAAATTGTTTTTTTCCATTCCAGGATACCATTACAAAAACGCAGACTGAAATTAAATCATTTTTACATTCCAGGATACCAATATAAAACTCTGAAAACAATAAGAGAACACAAGGATCCATTGGAAAACGTCATTGAAATGATCGCATGGATTCTATCTATCAATGTACAGAGAAACAAAAACAACAAGGATGCAAGATAATCCATACGCAGAGGTCTTTGCTAGAAGGCGCAAGTCAAACAGTCATCCAAGGACAACAACGGAGGTAGACGGATGACAGGAATGTCCTTCGCTCATCCTCCATGCACATAAAATAAGGGCATTGAGATCCATAGGTTTATTAACGTCGAAGTGACGATCGTAGATGAGGCTCTTGGCCCACTGCTCAAGAGAGGAATGATGAGCTAGGGACGCAAGGAAAAAACAACCACAATATTCACAAATCAATACACCAAAGGACGATCAAGACATGAAGGGGTTGAAGGCCATGGAAAATCATCCAATCATCAAGCGAATCTATGGCGAAAATTTAGTCATCGACTAGAACGCTAAGACAATCAATTTCCTTACCCAATTAAACATGCAAATCCAAAGCATAAATCATACTACAATCTACCATGCAAAAATAAAGGAAGCGTATCATCGCCTACTCGCTTGCTCTGAGTTGATGTCTCGTGCGCTCCGTGCAACTCTCGCCTGCCGATCGACGAGACTTCATCGGTACCTTCTAGCAAATGCTAGGGGTACTCTTCTTCCCCCTTAGCCCCCCGAGCCGCAAATGGGCCATGCACACTAACCAAAGAATCAACTAGATCCTAGCTCACCTCGCAAGTCCGAGCTACCCCTCCTCACCGAGATGGGTATCCCAACTCCCACAAGACAAGTCAATCAAGTAGATATTTATGTAGTGTAACATTATGCAAAACAGAAGAGATCCATCATCCTTCTCCTCCCTCCATTATATAGAGTTTCAAATTCAAAAACTTTCCCATAACCTCTTTGAAATTAATTTTTAGACACTTAATTCAATTTAATCCCCCCCCTACATGTGTCACCCATCCCTTTCATTCCTCCGAAAACTAAAATTTTTAATTAATTAATTACCCTTATTTCCCTCACCCACCTAGAGTCACTCCTAGAATCTCTCCTAGGTATCCCCAAATTCCCTTACAAGTTTTAATGACTTTCCCCATTACCAATTTACTAGTTGAATTAATTTAGAAGGTTCTTAAATGCTAGATACCTTACGAAGTTTGAGTTTTTGATTTTTCCCTTGTGTTTCCCTTTTCTTTTTATGTTTCCCTCTTTTCCTAATTTCTTAATTATTTTAGATTTCCGTCTTTCCCCTTTTCACTTACAACCTAATTTGGTAGGTGTAGAAATTAACTTTTTCCCTTCTCCCTTTTTAATTAATAAATTTTAAATTATCATAATATAATAAAACAATTATTTCCCCCTATTTTTATTTTTATCCCTAAAGATTTTTATGAATCAATTAAATTTCTTACTCCCTTCTTGTTACAAGATTAATGAAGATTATCATCATTATTTATTATATTTTTATTTTTATAAATACGTATATGTGTGTGTGTGTGTGTGTGTGTGTGTGTTTAAAAGGATAGAAAAATTATGCCACTAGTATAATTTAGACCTAGACTTTAATTTTCGTGTTGGGTGACAATTTATTAGGGAATTTTTTTTAAAAAATCTTATCACTCTATTCATCCTAAGTCCATATAGGTTCACTCATTTATCATTAACAATGCGACGTTCCCTTCAGGACGCACTCAGTGCTCCAAGGGTGCCACTCACCTCATCTGTTTCCCTTGGGTGACATGCCCTTCATGACGCAGTATGTGCTCCAAGGGTGTCACTCACCTCTTTCCATTTTTCTTGCATGACGTGCCCTTTAGGATGCACCACATGCTCCAAGGGTGCCACTCACCTCTTGACTGGCTTGGTAGACATAAAAAAACCCTGGAGTCAATAATCCGCCTGGTGAACTTTTGGGAGCCTAAGGGCCTCTAAGGAATAAGGCCCCCGCCTTATTGAGTGCCCCTTAGAACCATCGTGAGTGACTGTCGCAGTCTGTCCTCATGATATCTCGGGTCCTCTCGAACTAGGTAAACGTTAACCTACAATTCAAGCCATGACCAGAGTGCTAGTAGAATGTGGCAAGGCTATTGTCCACACCTCTCCCTCAACATCTCTGGTAGTCGTGCGTGACCCCTCTAATCCACATCTAAGTCTGGTTGGCAAGGTATCGTCAGCCTTCATCATCAACGAATCATGTTAGAAATATATCCATAATTATATCATTTAATCAGATGCACTAATATCACATATAAAACACTCAAACCCCAATGGTTCACTCCTTGACTCGATCCAGAGTCCAAGGGGTTCCATCGATGCCTCTACACCCTCGAGGTCCAAAATCCTTCACACTCAGGAAAACTGAATCAATAGCACCTGTCTATGTCAATGCAATAAAACAACATGTCATCAACACATAAATCCTCATGATCAAAATCAATGTTTTAATAGCATAATAGTCTGGATCACTTGCAAGCATGTGTCCTCAAAGAATAAGTTCACTCATTGTGCAAGAGAGGGATGTTACAGAGAGGACTTCATGACTGACAGAAGAATTGATAACTTGATCAATGAGGGGAGTGGGTAATTTTCCTTTAGGACAAGCTTGGTTGAGGTCACGAAAGTATTTGCAAACTAAAATGGTTCCCTGCATTTTATTGACCAGAACAAGGTTCTAAACCCAGTATGTTTATGCAATAGGGTATATGAATTTAGTAGTACAATTTTTTTCGATATTGACTTTTATCTCCATGGATTTGGAAGGGTGGAGGGGGCATTGATTTTGGGAGATAGGGGAAACACTAGGCCAAGTGTCAATGCGATGTTCAACAATGGTTTGGTGTAACACTAGAATTTCAGTGTATGACTAGGAAAACACATATTGATATTCCTGGAATAAGGCTTTGTACGCTATGATTAACTCTAGGGAGCATGCTTCCCCCACAATGATTTATTCCACGACATTGGGGTTAACTGAAATGTTAATTTTGATAGTGGGTGATTATTGGACTTTTTAACCAATTTACATGGCCAGAAGGGATGAAATATTTTTCTTCGATGGTACAGAAAGGGTCGTTTGATGGTGGGTGAAAGCCGTTGTGTGTGAGAAAAAAGGATTGATGATGAAAATCATAACAGGAGTAATTGGGCGCGATTAGGAATTCCAAAATGTATTCATCGGACTGAAAGGTGATGGAGTACAAGGAGTCTATAACTATTGTGAGTGGGGTGTCAAGATTTGTGGGTAGAGTTTGTAAAGGTTGGATATCATTATTTGTTCCTAAGGTATATGAACCTATGGGAAATGATGAGGAGTTGTCAGTAGACGTAATTTACGTAGACCCTCAACCCTCTGGCCGTGATCTGCACAGGATCTTCTAAATTCTCCTCGAGCCGAAGCGACTCCCTCGGATCCCTATTGGAGCCTCACGAATTTGATCCACAGGTCCTTCATGAAAACTCGCCTTGCACAACTTAACACCAGGCATGAGCCTTACATATCCATGTGACCACAACCAGGCCTTAGCGCAAGCGCCTTTCGCAACTCATGAGTTCGTGAGTCAATGACCCTCGACTCCTCTTTCTCCAAACCTATTATACCCGAGATGCGATACGGGTATGGCTCCCTCCTCAGTAGTGCCTGCTACATATAACTGTAGGCTAGGATAAACACTAGAACTACTCGCAACTCGCAACTTTGCAAGTTGAAAAGAATTTTTTTCAACCCCCGAACCCCCGATACGTGATACCCTGTTGAGGTTTTGACCCAATGGTTCTCTCGTGGCTTGGATTGAATGGTCTGGATCTCCTTCCCTGCTCCGCGCAACTCGGGACTTTGCAAATTTAATAATTTGGTCTGGCCTCCAAACTCACGAACCCCGAATTTGTGAAATGATCAAATGATGTGGTTTGAAATGAGATCACTGACTCATATTGACCCTCGAATCCTGGGTGATGGGTTTCACCGGCCTCTAACCACCTTGCCACTTTGCAAGATCCAACGAATCTCACAACTTTTGCACTTCCTTCAGGAAGGCCTCTTACCGTCCATACGACTTCTTTCCTAGGGTGCTTCTAAGCACTTAAATCCCTCGCAACTTGGTGCGATCCTAGGGCTCTCATCATTTCAACACTTCTCCACAAAGAAATTTCAGCGTTCGTTTCTTCTCTTCTGTGCAGCTTCCAGATATTAAACTCCGTCCATCTTCACTTGATCCAACGGTTGTCGGATATTGACGCTAGATCTAATGGCCCAAATCTAATCTTCTACGCACTCTCTTCCTGTTGTTTGGACATGAAACTTGATGGTCCATATCTCGTCTCTCCAGCTGATCTAATGATAGTTGTGCTCCCTCTTGAGCTTGAGAACTTCCTCCCTCCCCTTGGGATATTTTCTGAACTTTCAAAGGCCTCGACCTTTTCTTCCTTTGCGAGCTCAATTCCTTTGGATATAGCCTACGTTCTAGGAACGCTATCCCTCCTAAGCTTTGTCGACTATGAAACCTCAAAGGGTTTCTCGACCTTTTTCTCACTTTGTTGTTACTCAGTGCGCTAAGGCACTATCCTTCCTGAAATTTATTTACTAGAGCCTCTAGGGGACTTTCCCTTCTGTGTCCTCAAACGGAAATCTGGTGTTCTCCTGACGACATTTTTCTCAAGCCCTCCTTGCTGAGCTTAACAGAGTATACAGTAACTCTGTGAGTGTCTCTCCTTGACACTTCTCTTCCTAACAGAACTTGAAAAGATTCCTTCTATGCAGTTTATGCAACTGCTCAATGCCCTCCTGGTAGAGTTCTCTAGAATCCTCAGTGACTCTATCTTCTCACCGAACTCGAGATACAGTTCTCCTCAATGCATCCTGTGCATTTTCTCAATGCCCTCCTAGAAGAGTCTTTACATAATTCTCAACAATTCTGCTTCTCCTCTCTGTGCTCTCCTCTACAAAGTTTCTCCTTCAAGGGGTTCAACAACCTTGAGTCTTCCTCTTTAAGTCAATGACTTTCTCTGGTGCACCCTCCTGGCACGCCTTTTTCTAAATTTCGTAGAATTCAGAAGTGCACTCTATGCACTGGCTTATAGAACCCGCAGTGTTCTGTCATTCTCTGGTGCACCCTCCTGGCACGTCTTTGTCTAAATTTCACAGAATTCAGAAGTGCACTCTATGCACTGGCTTACATAACCTGCAGTTTTCTATCATGGAACCTCTTGCATGAAGCCACAAAGAACCAGACGTAAAATCAGTAAACCCACAGATAGAAAAATATATCTATCCCTGCAAATGCACATCTAACATCCATCTATATCATATCATAAACACATAAATACATTCATCAACATACACAAAATAACATGCAGGAAAAACTACTCTGATTGTATTAATATGAAATGCCTCTTTACAATGTGAGCTCGGACTACAACAGAGTCACGGCTTCCTCTACTCTCTAACCTATTTTCCATTCTACTCTTCCCCCTCTCTATCTAGATACAAAAGAAGATATTTTTACAAAGAGGGGCTCCTCAAGCTCTTCCCTCCATCCTCACCAACTCTCATTAATTACAATGAATTACATTGAACGGGCCATCTAATCCGAATTGGATCTAGATCCCCATAAACCTGCCAACCATTAAGGTGACACCAACTACAACATGTTCGAAGGCATGGCTTAAGCTCTACTGGCCTTACAAACATTTAATACATTAAATTCAAATTTGAAATTTGAAAGTGAGAGGGTTGCGCCTCTCCTCTCCATTGAACACATGCTGGGTGTGCTAGTTGGCTGGCGCTTGATGACGTGGAGTGATGCTCCTGCATCAGTAATGAACCAAATATCTTGATGGGAACTGGATGTATTGTGGTATGGAGGAGGGAGAATATCATAAACCTATGTTACAGGGGAATTGGGGGGGTTTCTGGGGGGATTCCTCGCATCATGGTGGAATGGCCAGAGGGGTCCATTGGCAGGAAGTGGTCCTTTCCTAACTATTTGGATGGGGTTGTGCACCAAGGATGGTACACTTGGTAGAATGGGTGGGAGGGAGGCCCCCCAATGTGTGCGTTCCTCAATGATGAGTGGACAACAATATTTGTAGTGGTTCATCTGGTAGCATAGTACAGAAAGGCGTCGCTTGCAATTTTTTACTGACGTAGAGACATATAGAATGTCAGTATGTGGTTGTACCGATGAGATGGTTTTGGATGACTTAGGTAATTTGGTTTGGTGCACTACTGCTAGAGTGTCCCAAAATTGAGGGAGGGATGGGAAGTGGTCTGTGCAATGGTCGTATTCAGAAAAAATGGTGGAAGCATGCTTGGTTCTCAAATTGGGAAGTTTGTAGGAGGAACGTTCGAGTGAGGCTGGTAATGCTACTAGCATGGGTAGTAGTGGTGTACTTATAGTCCTTGGAATAAGATTCTATAACTCATGTAAAGTGGGGAAGAGATCGGTAGGGTGTCCAATGGTTTTGTAAAAGGCACATGAAGGTGGTATGCAGGGTAAGGAAGGGAGGGAGGTTTCCTTATTTTTACGTGTGCCTCATTGGTTGGTGGTGGAGCCCCCTGTTCTAGAGGTAGGTTGTCCTGCAGTGGTAATATTACCTTCAACTGTGTGACCGGTTGGGTGAGTGGTTGGGTGAGTCACTAAGTTCAGTAATGGGGCTGCAGTTTGTGGTGGAAGGGATAATCCTAGTACCATAGTTGGTGGTTCTAGATACCATACATAGATTAAATGACCATGTTAGATAAAGTGAGGGTAGAAACAACTTGGTATGTTGTTACTCCAGTGAGACGGTAAAACAAGGGAATTTGGGTGATGGCCTGGGGAACTGTATACCAAACGGGGATTTGACCTCTGGGTAGTGAGTTCTACGTTGTTCCTTCCTGAGGAGTCTGTATTGGGAGTTCATCAAGAAGTGTGGGTGGGGGGGATTAGTGGAGTTTGGTGAGCTCTCACTTGTTGGGAGGTTAGGTATCTCAAACCCTTCGGTCGTGACGTTGAACACAATGACCGTAATTGGTGGTGGGAATCCTTGGTATGCACCAATCAAATATGAATCTTGAAATAAACCTGGTATGACCTCTATCATGGGGAATAAGTCAGCGCTAGAGTGGACTAGTGGCAGGATGTTATCAATGTGTCATGATTGGTTGGGTTAATGGTGGGTCATTTGATCGATGGTGACAATTTTCCCATTGTGGGGGAATAACATGGTACGAAAGACTGAGGAAGCTACAGCCTGGATGGTGTACATGTGGATTCATTCAAATAGGATATTATAATATAATTGGGTGTCAATGACTTCTATGTCAATGAGAATTGTTTTCCCTCCCAACTTGATTGGTACATTTTGATACATGCCTTCTGGTTGGGATGGGCGACCATCATAAGATTGAAGTGTGATGGTGGAGGGGATCAACCAAGGTTAACCAAGTTTCTTTCAAACTGATTTGGACATGATGCATGTCGACTCTCCTTCAACTATGATGCAGCGATGGATTGTGATATTCCATATTTTGACAGGTTTCTGGAATGTGACTAATGATGGAAGTCTTGGGTCTTCTCTGTCTAAGTCAAATGTGAATAGATATTTTTTTGTTGGATCTACTTCCCCCAATTGTGAAAGTAATTCCTTTCGTTGGGAAGGGTATGTTTGAAGTACTTCCATAATGGACATAGAAGTGGGTGATTGAGCGAGGTCATCAATAAGGTTGTATCTCTGGGTGTCCCTAGCATGATGGTTGTGCACATTTATGTGCAAGTGTGCACGATGCATGTAGACGATGGCTTCAGTTTTAGAATGAGGGTTCATCAATGGTTTTCCAGTTGGTGGTTGGGGAGAATCCGAAGTGGTGGGTGATGGATCAGTGGATATACCATATTGGTGATTGCAATTTTGTAAGAGTATTTCCTCTTTAGTAGTGAGGAAGATACTGCGGTCAGTAGCATTCCCTGGATGGGATTTTTCAGGTGGAGGAAACTTTCCCTGTGGGTGTGGTTGTTGGACTCCTTATAGCTGAGTGTTAATGACTCCTTGATGTGGTATAGATTTTTGTAATACCTCCAATGGTGGTGGTGGTATATAAGTGGGAGGTTCTTGAGGTGTGCTTTGAGGGTTGGGAGCCCGTTGGGGATTCATGTCATCCTTCATCCATTTGTAATCGACAATTTTGGGGAAATGGTGAGTGTAATGGCCATATTCGCCACATAATGCACAAGGGTAATTGGTTCGAACTTTGTTAATTCTCCCTTGTCTGGGTTGACCATTATTGTTTCCCCCTTGGGGTTTTTTTTTGGGTTGGAATTGGTTTCCCCCAGCTTGGGGGGTTTGTTGGGTGGGTTTCCTCCTTGTCCTTGGTTCTTGTTATTTCCTTTATTATGGTTATTTTTTTGTTGGTGAGGTGGATCAACCATATTCAACTATTCAAAAGTTTGAATATGTTGAAGAGGGGAAGGTTGAATGAAACTGACCCCCGCCTAGTTTTTTCCATGTGGGGGTGTGAGAAATTGTGTTAGACTGGAGAATGGATAGTATGGATTACCCTGCGAGGGGCCATATGGGTTGTAAGAAGTGGAGGTTTCTCCATTATTACTAGTTGGATAGGATGTTGTTGGTTGAAGAGATGGGTGTGGGATAGGGGCTGGTTGGGGAAGGGATGTGGGTAGTTGGGTGGGGGTAATAGTAGACTCCCCCGTATGGTTTAAAGTATGGGTTGGTTCCATATGTGGGTATTGTCTATGTGTGTGGTTGAGTATGAGGCATGGATCCAATCAACCCATCAACAAAATGTGATGTTACCCGTTTGTCTTGACCAAATGGAAAAGGATGAGGAGCATATGGAAGGACATTGTATAGGTACCCAGAATGGGAGTATATGAGGTCGAACTATTGAGCCGTATTGATAGCTTCATCTTCAGTTTAGGGGAGGTTCATGGCCATATATTTAGTAACGGTGGGAATGAGTGATCGAAGGAACCAATCTAGGCTTTGTTGTGGGGTGGTGTCCACTTTACAAAGGTTTCGACATATATGCCACTCGTAAATATGGTATGAAATGTGCATAGTGGTATTTTGATTGCATTCTGAAAAGATTTCGGACCCAGTATCATGATGAATGGGAAGTTGAAAAAATGACAGGAATGCTTTGGCTAATGTTTTGAATGTTGGGTGGGATCCATATTTTTCATCCACAAACCATTTTGTTGTTGTGCCAGTAAGGGTTCTCTTAAATAACCATAGATGAACGAAATATTACATTATGCTATTGGAAGAACACCACAAGTGTAAGGAAATGATATGGTTGGCGGGGTCTTCTCCAACTTTCCCTTCAAACATAGGGATGCCTGAAGGTATTTTTGTGGACATATTCGTCCAAGTGGAGTCGTGTAATATGGGATCATTCGTTAATTTTGTTAGATCAAGGATATTGAGTGAATCCAAAAAGGGCATGACAGGAGTGAGATTTTCCATGTTATGGGAGGAAGTGGTTCCTTGTGAGCTTGAACTTTGTGGAAAATTTTGGTCTCTTCCTCACTGTGGTGGAGGGTTTGTTTGGTAATTGCTTTGGATACTGGTTCCAATAAAAGTGGCTCCTAGTAATCCCGAGCCTAGTACTATGGCACTAACTGGTGTATGTGATGGTACTGTTGATGTCTCAGAGAAATTAGGAACACCGCCCAAAATCTGGGGTAAATTTCTCAAGCATATGGAATGGAGGGGATACTGTTGTTCCCCTATGATTATAGGTTAGAAGTGGATGTGTGTAAATGGTGATGAGGAATGATAGTACAAGTTTCTTTCATATTAATTTAAACAATGTATTCATAAAATCTCATGTACTTCTAGTGGTGAAAAATAATACATCAAGACAATGTAAAAAATTGGTTTGATATTTTGTAACTCCTCGTGGGGGAATAAAAATAAAATGCGTGCTTCCTATCCAGTGTAATGTCCTTCCTCTCAATAAAAGTGGACCTCCAAAAAATATCTCGAGAGTGGGGCCAAAACCCACTTGAGGAGAAACTAGTGAAGGGACAAACAATTAGTTATACTGACGAGTGAAGGGAGCATATCCTAGAAGGACTGGAGATATTTCCCAACTTATAAAAATATGAATGAGGTGTGATTTCATAACACAACTACCATATTGGATACATAAATCCTAAATTTTGGCTACTAGGATAGCTCCATCAAGCACAACATTTAGATTTTCAGTGTCAAAAGTCGGTCATAGGTTGCATGCTTTCCAAGGGTTGGGTGACCCAAGGAGGCATGCGCAGAACAATTGGACCTTGGCCTTCGACCATTCATGGGTGTCTCCCTACCTTATGGTATATGAATGCTTGAGTGCGAGGATTTTGGCACCCTAATTCATAACTTTCTAAGTTTCAAATGAACAATGATGATGGGGATTTATTTGTATCCCTATCCCCAACATCGTAACTTAGACTACCAAATTCTTTTGTGTTCCTCCAGTGGAGGTTATAAAGTGGGTTGATTATGGTTTTTTTTAGAATGTAAAAAAGGGTTGTGAAGTTGGGTTCATTGACCAACTTCGTTCTTAATGGGGGAAACGACCCTTTTCTAGAAGAATGAATCCTTCAAGACTTTCAAGTGTCTAGCAAAAGGGATTTTTGAATAAGTGAGAGTGTTTGCAGGAAGTGATGGTGGTGAAACAAAATTTTTAATAAATTAAATTCAATATTTTAGCATGGTGGACATACTGTGGTCCTTTACTTCTCTTATTTATATAACTTACTAAATTTGTTCAAAATGACCCTTGAAAACATAATGAAATCATAAGCTATCATGGAGGATATGATAATCCTTACTTGGAACCTTTATCTTCCTAAGGTGTTTTGTAATCTAGAAAACTTGAAACTAGTCCTAGATTTTGAGCATGTGGGTATGTGTGGGCCCTTACAACTTCTTTAAAATCCCTAGGTGAATTACTCTAAGAATCTAAAAACTATCCTAGAATTGCATGCATGTGGGTGTATAGGCCCTTACAACTCTTTTAAGATTTAGTTTTCAACAAGTAAATGGAGAGGATTGGACTCTTTTGTTTGAAATTGATTTGATTTACCAAGGCAGGTGGACATTTATCTAAGAAACCTCTTTTTCTGATTTCCAAGATCACAGTAAGGTGTGAGGAAAGAACATACTACAAGATTGGTTTAGATGGTATTCTAGTCCCAATTTAATGTGATGAATTTTGTAAAATTAAAACTTTTGAAATTCAAATGCAAAACCTCTTAATCCATCCACATGCCAATCAAGGAAATCGAAGATATTATGGTTTCCTTTAGTTTCCCTAATTATATATGTGTGATTTGAGGTTAATGGATGCAAGAATGAGATCTCACCTTGCATGTACTGGATTTTAAAAAGTGCTAAAATCAAATCTAAAATACTAAGTGGTAGTGGGAAACTCAAGCCTTACACTCGTTATGGATGCTCAAAATATTTTTAAGAGGAAGTTGGCTTCCCAAAGCTAAACATGAGAAGCATAACAATACTTAAATTCTTCTTCTTTTTTTTGCATACAATGTCTCTTTATTTATAGTAGGATGGAAAACGTTTTCTCAACTAGTTCCAAGTGTGAATAGGAATCCCTTGGAGGTACCTCCCATCCCTTTCAGCGATCCCAAGGTGAAGCTTGAGGGCGATTTTGGGTATGGGGGAGGTTCCCTTCATCCCAAAAATGGTGAAGTCCCGACCAAACTCATCAATGACCTGTTTCAACGTTCGCACGGGTAGTTCGATTGTCAGTCACGCACTCTGCGTACTGTACACGTCCTACATTATGTTAGCCTGCACAGATGTGCATGCACAGATTTGGATGAATGCACGAAGATTTCCAGAAACACTTTTTCATAGTTTCATCACTGTCTTTCCAACTTGAGTGTAATTTTTCCATGAACATTGGTAGTATGTTGTGTTTTTGTTACCTATTTCTTCATACAATGTCTGTATTTGTAGTGAGCCATTTTCCAGTAATAACAGTTAGTTAGGAGAATGTTAGTGTCCATTTGTTAGAGGTTGTCTAACTTGTAAGAAACACAAGTGAGGAGAACTCAAACTGTCCAAAGGGGGAGAATTCTCACCACACATGGCTTTCATTCTCTCTGTAAATTTTATTCAATGGTAACTTCTTGTTTGGAGTTTGGTAAAGAAATAATGAATATTCTTCATGGAATTTATTTAACATACAATGTTTATATTCAGATGGAGAGTCCATCATTACCCTTGCGCTTGGATTGTCAACTCCATAAACGTTTTATTTAAATATATGTTGATTCCTTATTAATACAATGGAGGAATTTGACTCTAGAGAGTCTTTGTTACTACGTTAGGGTTGATATCTTATGGCTTCATAGATTTATCTACGAGACTATCTCTTACTTTTTCTATAACTATGGTTATTTGTGCATGTATAAATATATAACTATCTATATATGAACCCTAGAACTCTTATTAACCGTCATGGATTTTGGGGTATTATAATAATAATAATAATCTATTTTTAAGGTCACGACCAAGCCAGCACACCAAATTGGTGTATGAGACCCCCTTGTTTGTGGGACAAGGGACCCCCCTCCGCCCAGCGATTTGACTGGTAAAGTCTACGAAGGTATACATA